>JAOTRQ010051099.1:0-15224 GCA_028565875.1 Hoplisoma paleatum | reverse complement strand
TACACACACACACACACACACACACACACACACACACACACACACACACACACACACACACACACTGGGTGAATACACCAAACACCTGAATAGGTTGGGTTTTCACACACACAGGATTATTTCAGTATGCATTTATTTGAGATGTGGGAGGGCACCGGAGTACCCAGAGGAAACCCACACGGACCCGGGGGAACATGCCAACTCCACACAGGTGACAGTGTTAACCACTTAGCCCCTGTGATTTTTTTTAAAAGCAAATGAGCAGAGCCTTCCAGAAGAACCGTAAGAAGAACGGTAGCAGTCGCCGCTGGGCCATCAAGTCCAAGAGGTCAGTGAGACCGACATCTGAGAATTCAGTAAATATGTGAGTACCATCATGCTGTGTTACAGAACTGTAAAGTAATAACGTCCAGGACATCACTGTGTGTGTGTGTGTGTGTGTGTGTGTGTGTGTGTGTCATTTACAATCTTTCGTCCATCTTTGTGATTTTAGTAAACAGACTCTAAATGAGCCGTCAGAACTGCTGCTGGAGACGAGACGTGGGAGCAGGTTGGAACGTTTCTCCTCTTGGCTCGGTGGGTTCTTGTTCTGTGCCGTGAGGAACGTCTCTCAGGTAAGATTCGACTTCTGAGAGAACGATCAGAGCCACACTTTACACGACCGTGTGTGAAATCTCATTCCTGTTTTGTCTGAAGATCTGGACAAACGTTTGGAGCTTTTTCTGTTTTTGGAGAGTGTGTGTTCAGCGAGTGGAGCTTCTTCACCTGAGACTTGAAGCACTTCAGAACGAACTCTGTCTGCTTCGATCGAATAGTTCGGTTAGTAAAATTCAAGCCTAATTGTGTTATTATTCCTTACAAGAACTTTTTGATTCTACTTCATTGCTACTGCAATTATGACCTCTGCTGGCTGATTGTTGGTACTAAACAGTGGGGGGGGGTCTGCAGCAGTAGAGTAATTTTAAAACATATTAAGACATATTAATATGTGTGTTTGTGTGTGTTTTAGAGTCATCATGGGTGTAAATGTAACTGCAGACAATCTGACCGTGTGAAACTACCACCGCAGGGTCAAATCAGCTCAGTCGCTCCTCCTTTAATACCTCCTCCACCTCCACCTCCACCTCCTCCTCCAGCACCGGCCGTCAAAGCTCCAGAAAAGCTGCTTTCAATGCCTAAAAAGAAAACGTCATTACAGGTAGCGTACGGTAATATCAGCGGTCCGGCGGCTTTTAAACCCGGTGGCTACGATCCGAAAAGAATTAGGTCTAGAACCGAAGTCGCTTTAAAGTACAAAGACGTGTCATCGATACATAAAGTTTTATTTGCACAGTTTGTCCAGGAGAAGCTTGATGGATGTGCCGTGGTGACTGTGAAGGATCTTCAAGCTGTGCAGCTCAGAAAAGTTTCTGCTCCTAAAGTCCGGGTCAGTAAATATTCATATTTTTTGTTAAATCATGAGAATCTACAGGATGTAAGAGGTTCATCAGAGTTTTCTGCAGTCACCAGATGGACGACGATCTCCTCTGATCACGCTGGCGGATTTACAAAAGATTCGTTTGAGACGGACTCAGTTCAGCTTCACATCACCGAACAGACGAAACCTCGGCATGTGAGTCTTAATCAATAAAAGATCATTTATTTTGACCTACAACAACCTGAAATCATAATAACATTAAACTTTTGGCTTTGCATCCTTCCAACACCGGTTTATAAACACCATAAGTGGAGCCGTGGTGCAGTGGTAGTCTAGAGGGTCGAAGTTGGAATTTAGAAAAAATCGTTTTGCACTGTACATCTGTGTATGTGCATGTATATATAATAATAATAATAATAAATCCAGATGTTTTATTCTAATATTATGCACCAAAATCTGTTCATCTCATGAAGGTCTCAAAGTCCTATGAAGCTTCACTTACAGCTCAGAAGAGTCCGGTAAGATCATCTGCAGTGATTTCTCATGTAAGAGGAGATGAGAATGAACCTCTTGTGAGATTGTTTGTGTGTGTGTGTGTGTCTCTCGCAGTACTTCAGGAAACACGCCGCTGTGTAATAAAGAAAACGTCCAGTAGGAAGGATGAAACGCATCAGCAGGTGAGAGGCTCCGTTCATCTGAAATTACATTTACATAAAACCAAAACCAATCTTGTCAGTGTAGACACCCAGCGGGTCGATAGCACCGCTGAGATTCGAACCCAGATCTCAGCACTGGTGTGTTTGTGTAACTCTACATGTATAAATGGACGACATATTAAGACCGTCAGTGTTTATAACCCTCCATCATCTTGTGTTGCCGGGTCTTAATCCTGTTTATTATCCCACAGTGACACACACACACACACACACACACACACTAGGTGGATACACTAAACACCTGAACAGGTCACACACACAGGGTAATTTAAGACTGTAGAAGGATGCAGATTGCTTTACCTGGGACTGGAACCCGGGACTTCTTACTGTGAGGCGCCGGTGCTAATCATGAATTCACATGTTTACATGGTTTGTATTTGATTTCAGATGTTTCCTGACCACTGAAGTCAGATGATTGTTCTCTTGTGGACTGTTGCACACGTCGCAGTTTAATCTTTGTTTTGATGTATTTAGATTCAGAGCTTTATGTAAGTGATGATTTTATATCTGTTACACGCTTGTTTTGAAGGTTCACAATGTACGTATATGTTATAAATCATTTTTTAAATGTTGTCTGCAGTATTTTGCTCTGTTGTGTGTTGGTACATTTTAATGTCACTGTACAAAAGATGTTTATTTATGCTCGTTTTGCACGATATGTTTTCATTTTAAAGGACTCAGGCTAGCACAGGGAGTTACAATACAGGCCAGTGATCAGAAGGTTACTGGTTTAAGCACCGATACTTGCCTGGTTAACACTGTTGGGCCCCTGCTCGAGGCCCTTGAGCATCGATTGCTTGTTTTGTATTGTATCAGTTATTTTAATAAAAGTCCCAGCTACATGCCAGAAAAAAAGTTTTGTTTTTGTTTGTACAGACTGTTAAACTGCTTCCAAATAACATCATCTGAGCTTAATCTTATTTAGAGTCACGATGGCACACACACGTGAATACACTAAACACCTCAACAGGTCGCCACACACACAGGACAATTTTAGAACATGCAAACTCCACATAGAAAGATATATATATATATTAATAATAATAATAATTTGAGTGTAAATGTAAACATACTGAGCTTATAATTACTGCACAAATTCTGATTATTTAAATTAAACGTTATAATTTAAGCTGCAGCACAAGCCACACAAGCACCAAGTTGTGCCAACTGTTGGGCCCCTGAGCGAGGCCCTTAACCCTCAATCACACAACACGGTGTTCCAGGGCGTCTATTAAATGCAGATTAAATGTCAAATGTGAAGCAAATCTAATGATTACCGGAAGACTTTTTGTTTTTGGTTCCGGATCCTGTGCGGTTTCGACACGGTGACATTTGCTTGACGCACCACGCGCCCACTGGAGGGTTTAGATCCAAAATGGCGCCGCCCGTCAGCATCGGCGCGTTATTACAGTCGGAATTAATCGAGGATTCGGTTTATAAAGAGGAAGGACTTTGTGTTCTGGGGATCTTCGGGAAAAGTGCTTTACAGTCCGGGTGCACCAAGGAGACTCTGGTGAACGTTCTGGCGGATAAACGTGTGTTTCCTGGCTTCGGGGTGAGAGGTGAGACGGACTGTGGTGACACTGTGGGTGCTACTATTCAAGCTCATTACAGTCAGGAGAACCGGGTTCTGTTCTTGGTTCTAACGTCGGTTCTGGATAACAGACAGCTGCTCCGAGCGTGCGAGTCTTTAACAGCTGGATTGGCTCATGCAGATGTGCAGGAGGTTTGGAAAGGAGCTGAGAAGGAGCACTGTTTACAGCTCCTCTTCCTCTTCTCTGTGTGTCACGTGCTGCTCCTGGTTCACCCCACCTGCACGTTCGATGTCACCTATGACCGTCTGTTCCGGGCTCTGGATGCCCTGCGCCAAAAAGCCCTGCCTTTACTCCGGGGTGCCATCACGGACTGCCCGGTGTCCAAGGAATGGAAGGCGAACTGTCGGCCTTGCCCGCCCCGCTTGCTTTTCATCTTCCAGATGAACGGGGCGCTCCGGGGGCTCGGCGGGAATCCTAACGACCCAGCAGGGGGCGACAAACCCAAGAAACACTCCCCGAGGCGACGCCTGCAGCACGCCCTAGAGGACCAGATCTACCGCATCTTCCGCAAGAGTCGGGTCCTCACCAACCAGAGCAGCAACTGCCTGTTCACCGTGCCATCCAACCAGGCTTTCGTCTACGTAATCCCAGGTCCAGAGGACGACCCCGTCGGCTCCTTGCTGTGCCAGCTGAGGGCCAACTGTGCCCTACGTGACTCTGATTCCAGCGTGTCAGGACCTGGGCAGAGGCGTTATCGGGACATGCGGCACTCCAGTAGACAGCCGTCGTTTAATGTGGATGGCACCGGGATGGCATCGGGCGGGCAGCTGGTGGACTGCACACTGAAGGACTTCCTGTGGCAGCACGTCGATCTGGTCCTCACCAAGAAAGGTTTCGACGACAGCGTGGGGCGCAACCCGCAGCCGGCGCACTTCGAGCTGCCCGACTACTCTAAGTGGGCTCAGGTCGCCACCCGGCTGTATCGGGTCACGATGGAATCGGGCGACGACGAGACCTCGCTGAGGGTGCCGGGCCACCTCAAGGTGCTCGAGGGCTTCCTGGACGCGGACGCCAAGTTCTCGGAGAACCGGTGTCAGAAGGCGCTGCCGCTGGCACACAGTGCGTACCAGTCCAACCTCCCGCACAACTACACCACCACCGTACACAAGAACCAGCTGGCACAGGCACTGAGGGTGTACAGCCAGCACGCCCGGGGCGTGGCCTTCCAGCGTTACGCCCTGCAGCTCCACGAGGACTGTTACAAGTTCTGGAGTAACGGGCACCAGCTGTGTGAGGAGCGCAGTCTTACCGACCAGCACTGTGTACACAAGTTTCACCTCTTACCCAAACCAGGTAAAATACGGGTATAATCAGCGGGTACTGATGGGTAATAAACATGTTGGTACTGATTACAAATCTGTGGCTACAATTAACCACTTTTCTTTTGTTTGTGTCAGGAGAGAAACCAGACCTTGACCATAACCCTCCCATCCTGTACCACAACAGCAGGGGGCGCTCTACCAGCTCCTGTAACTGCGGGAGGAAACAGGCGCCCCGAGAAGATCCGTTCGACATTCAGGCCGCCAACTTTGACTTTTATCTGGTCTGTAAATCATTTTAATAGCAGGGATGTAATGATCTACCATGAATCGACTCAGGAATCGATTCACTTGATTCACGATTCCGAATCAGTTTTAATTAACAGATATTCACTTCAAATAGCAGGCGGTGCTTTTTGCGGTGCTTTTTTCCAAATCAGGCTATAATCACAAATACAGTATTCGATTGTTTTGTGTAAATAAACTTGATTTAGTATTAAATGTGGTGGAAATATTAAAACATGTAAACAATCCTGCTGTGTGTGTGTTTCAGATACTGGAGGAGAAGTGCTGCAGTAAACTGGACAGGATAAACTTGCCAGTGTTCCAGGCCAGTACCCCCGATCCGGCGCCCGCCTCAGACGAGGTCACCAGACCTCACGAGGCTCCGGCATCTGAGGTCGAGCGTCTAAAAGAGAAAGAGACCATAACGAACACTCCCGGCGAGAGCACGAGTCTGAGCCTGGCGCTCAGTCTGGGACAGTCCACCGGCAGCCTGGGGCCCTACGGGGACGGGGCCGAGGGCCACGACAAGAGGCCCAGCGTGGACAGACAGGCGTCCACAGTAGAGTACCTGCCCGGGATGCTCCACTCCGGCTGCCCCAAAGGACTCCTCCCAAAATTCTCCAGCTGGTCCCTGGTCAAGTTGGGTTCATCTAAAGCGTACAACAGCCTGGTGGGTCTGGAGCAGCCGGGGTTCCTCCCGGGTTCGGGATTCCTCCTGCCCTGGGACGTGGTGATCCGGAGCCGCTCGGACGATGACTCCGGTCTGACAGAGATTCTCGACGGCGGTGCATCATCATGGCCGGCTCCCAATAAAGTCCCGAGCGGGAAACGTGCCTCTGTGGGAATAGGGCGCGGTCGGAGACGGGACGACGTGGCTCGGGTGTATGTGGGTTTCGAGTACGAGGACGGCCGAGGGCGTCGCTTCCTCAGCTCCGGACCCGATAAAATTGTGAAAGTTCTCGGGCAGGGCGGGGCCAAGGAGCCGGCCACTCGGGCCCTAAACTCAGACATGCCTCTGTACATCCCGTCGCCCGCCCAGGGGCGCGGACTCAAACCTCATTACGCCCAGCTCATCCGCCTCCATGTGGTGGTTCCTGACGCTCCCATCGAGATCACTCTCTCTCCTCAGGTTTTATTATATACACACTGTTTACACTCACAATAATAATAATGATACTGTTTATTTAATGTCACGCTTAAAGACGTCAATTACAAACAACAATTACTCAATAAAATCATTAAAAATGACAACAGAGATCTAAACTTTAAAACATGTTTATAGTGTTTTTAATTTTACTTTTATTTTTTATCATTGAAATCTTTTTTCTGATCTCTGAACAGATTCAGCCTGGTGCCCCACCGTGCCCCGTTTTCCACCCCGAGCAGGCGGAGGTTGTGCTGCCCGCCGACGGAGCGTGGGTACTCCGGTTCCCCTACTCCTACGTGACGGACCGCGGGCCGTGCTACCCACCTAAAGAGAACCAACCCCTGGCCAACTTCAGAGTGCTAAAGGGCATTTTACGTGCCAACACTGCCAGTTCTCCGGCGCAGTGATACACACACACACACACACACAAACACACAAATGTCACTTTAATAAAAAAATGTCTTTGTGCTTTTGTTACTGTTTGACTTCTATAAAGATTGAATTCTGGTGTGATGTACGTAAATCTTACTCATGTAAATAATTCTTGGATTTAATTTACAGCCAATAAATATGATTGTTGCTGAACTTCTCGAGTTCTTATTTCATGCTCGGGTGCGAAGCACTGAGCATGTGTGAGGTTTAACATGTTCTCTGTCTTTGCATGGATTTTTGGGGGGTATTAAAGAAACTAAAGTCACTAAAAATGTCCATCGTTAATCAGGAGATTCTGGATGATTTAACGTTAATGAACAAAAATGATTTTGTGCTGAATTGAGGCGATGCTCCCATCTAGTGTTGATAGGAGACATGACACCCGAAATTGTTGAAAGTGGAAGGCGAAAAACTGTTTTTAACATCTCTGTTTTATGAGATCAAGCTGCACGTGTACCGTCGCACATCAGAGACATAAAAACATCACACAATCAAATACAATCGATAAACATGGTTCTTCACTGGTGCTACACCACTGCTGTCACGCCCGACATGTCCATCTATCAATCATCTAGTGTTACCAGCGCTTCCTATTCACGGTGGAACACACTGAGCAAATACACTAAACACCCGAACAGGTCACCAGTCTGGTGCAGAGACAAAACACACACAGGATATTTTAGATAGATAGATACTTTATTAATCCAGAAGGAAATTGAGGATTTTAATGTCTCTAATTAACCTGACTACATGTCTTTGGGTTGTGGGAGGAAACCGATGTATCATGTGGGTATCTCACCGTGATCCTTTAGAGGAATTAATGGTAAAACTAGATCACTTGGTGATGAATGGATGATCCAGGCTGGTCAGGTTCACAGTGGGTGGTGTGACATGTCTAAACACAACCTGTGAGCTCCTTCAGTATAGTAATATACGGTCTATTAAATGTGTATTTTAACTCGTTTTAAGATCAATTAGGATGTTTGTTCCTGCAGAATTCTTAACTAAGAATCAGGATCTCTGTAATTGTGGTTAATAACCTTGCTCAAGGGTCCAGTAGTAGTGGGGTTTGGACCAGCGATCTTAGTCTAACACCAAAACCTAGTTAGGCTAGTTTTCATTTTAGTCTTTAACATTCCGAATCATTGATTTTATATTGATTTGATTTGTAAGACGTTTTGTAGAAGACACGCAGGTCCACATATTAAATGCACCGAGTGTCCACACGATGGCGTCGCGGTTAACGCAAAAACACCTTTTCCGATGACTTATTGTTTATGGGATGTCAGGAATGTCCTGCGTGTTCAGTCACGTAATAAAACTTGAATAAAATGACAAGATGATTCCAGAACATCAACACGGTGGAGCTTTTAAATGTGTTGATCAGGAACCTCCAGCGGCTAACTGCTGCTGCTAGCTAAACATTTAGCACGGCTAGCTAAAGTAAATAATAAATAAAAACAGCACGACATAACCCAGTGTGGTTGTAAACACAGATAAGCATATATCAATATAAATGTGTGTATATAAAGTTCATGTTTGTGATGTTCATACACACATAACCCACGATAAACATGTAAACTTTGACTTATTTCTCAGTTTTATTGTGGCTCTTTAGTTCCACTTTGAAAGTTCCTGGTACATTTGATCCCCGGGGCCTGTAGAATCTGTATTATCAGAATACAAAAGATATGATGAAAGTACGAACAAGGTCAGCATGTCTACAGTAAACTCTCAAATCTGTCAATAAGTAACTTTTCATTAGCTTAGCGTGCACGTTCGGATGTGTATGCTAAGCTAATATTTCCCTCATAACCGAGCATAAATCAGTGAGCCGAAGCTCATTAAGTGTGAGCTGAACTACTGAACTGCTGCTGTTGATAATGTGTTTGTACGTCTACTCGTGTCTCGACTCGTTCTTCTGCTCCGAGATGCTATTTCAAAGCTTGTGAGACCAGTTCAGCCAGTTCTAAGGAAAAACAAAAAGAGGCTGTAAATCTTTGTCCTGAAGAAGCTAATACACATAATCCAGTGACACACACTCGGTATTATCAGGTTGCACGAGCTACTTGCTGTTTACGAAAACATGAACTGTAAAACAGTCCAAATCTTCTCTTCAAAGCTGCTGAAATTGTCTGAAAAGGATCTTTTGGACATGATCACGTGTCACTGTGTGTAAAGATCTTAGCATGTAGCTGAAAAACATGCAGCTTGTAGAATTCATGTAAACATAAACACTTGCAGTAATAATCTCTGTGCCCTTAAAACGATTGCACATATTAGACTTTGTTTAAGGGTGGCACGGTGGCTTTGTGGTTGGCACTGTTGCCTCACAGTAAGAAGTCCTGGGTTCGATTCCCATAGGCCCAACAGTGGCAACTTGGTAGTAGCGGGACTTGAACTGGCAACATGTTGTACTGTCGCACAGAACCTTAACAATCAAGCCACCACTGTGCTGTTTTGTATGTTCTTCCTGTGTCTGTGTGGGTTTCCTCCGGGTATCCTGGTTTCCTCCTACAGTCCAAACAGATTCAATCCGGTTAATTGGAGTTACTAGAATAGTCTTTTGTGTGTGTGGTCTCTGTACTTTGTTTCAGACCAGTAACCTGTTTAGGTAGTGTATTTGCCAAGTGTGTGTGTGTGTGTGTGTGTGTGTAACCATGACCCTAAATAGGATTAAGCACTGGATGGATGAAACTATGTTTAGCTTTTTATTGAACACAAATTTAAGTCTAATTATTGTGGACTTCTCTGTGGAATGTTGTGATTTTGTTTATAATTAAACTGTTACCATAGAAATAAGTGATTGTATGTAAACAAACAACTGAAAAAGCTGTTACACAGAACGTGGGCTGAAGTTCAGGTGACGTGCAGCTCAGCTTCATCTGATTTTAACAGGTAACTTATTTTGCTGGTGTGAATAGTAATGAGATAATAAATATAAAAAATATCTTAAAAATAAATATCTTATATATATAAAATTATCTTTATTAACTGTTTAATGCAAATTTGTTTGTTCTTGTGTCTTGTGTTCATTTTAGTTGGTAGAGGAAAGACAGAAGATCTCGATGGAGCACTGGCAGGACATCCAGGCCCCCGGTACCATTCAGCAGGATGGATTTATGGGAAATGCTGGTTCTTTTTGGATGCCGGACTACACCGGTTCTGAATGGGTGCTTGAGACTGTTCAGTCACATCAGATGTCACCGTTTTTCTACAACCACGCTGACGGCGTTTATTATCCTCCAGCACTCCATCACATGTATGAACCTTCACCCGAGTCATGGATCATAAATCCCCAGACTGGACAGTTCACCCACCTGGCCGGTTATGATTTTCCTCAAGCTTCCGGGCCCCTATATGTCCAGTCGTACCATCCGGATGCACATCTGGAAGCACATCACCATTTTCTCCATGATGTAACCGCGGCGAATTCTTCTGCTCCCCAAATTCTGCATCCTGGTGAAGTGAATTATGATAATATATCCGCCCTGGAACCGTATGCCACCCAGATACCACAGCAGACCTGCACCTTCCAAGATGTGCACCATGTTCCTGACTGGAGCGACCAAACTCACCACCATCATCCTCAAATGTGGCACCAACCTGGCAGCCTGAACCCTCCCGAAGCAGCACCAGAGATGGGAGTCGGAGTCTTTCAGGTTCCTCTGTTTCCTCAGACACTATTAAATATCAGCGAACCTCAGGACGACTGGTTTGGGACTCCGGGTTACCATAGAAACACACATCTTCCACTTTAACAAGTTATTGCTCCAACTGTTCCTGTTGACGGCATAAATGTGATCGTATGTAATTATATGTGTATAACTGGTTTCTTGTGTGTGTGTGTGTGTGTGTTTTTGTGTGTATTCATGACCTGGAAAAGTCATCATACCAGTTTTATCTATACACAAGTCATGTCAGACGCACTCAATTTGCCCTGGCTGTATATTTTGGATGTATATTTTGGCACGGTGAGCCAGACACAGGGAGAACATGCAAACTCCACACAAAAAGCGCCGCTAGTTCCCAGGAAGAACTCAGTCACTATGTTGTGAATGTGTGTCTTGTAACTTGATCATTAAAATTGACGATATGAAATTATCGGTACGTAATGTCACTTTCAGTACAACATACAAGGTTGGTTACATCACAACATCAGAAAAACCGTCACCCAGGGTTCGAATCTCCGCTCTGCTTTGGTTGCTTTTTTGTCCATCGACTGCTCGGGTGGTTAGAGAACTGGGCTTGTGATCAAAAGGTTGTCGGTTTGTTTCCAAGAGACTTAAGCGCCCATGAACCGGTAACTGCGCCACGGGCAGCGTGTCTAGGACTGCTCACCGCACCGGGCATGTGTGCTCACTACTGCCCCTTAGCATGAAAGAAAGAAAGGAGTGAAAAAGGCAGAAACATCCAGACGTAGCAGGTTCATTAAAAGGTTTTAATACGCGTGATGTACGTTTGATAGAATAAAATACAAAACAAAACTGTGCAAATACTCCCGGTAATGAACTCAGTATAAAAAACCAAGAGAAAGAATGTGCGTAGAGGATTTATGATCTCATTTCTGATGAACCCTGAATCAATAGCTGGAGGAGAAACTGCACAAAGGACGTCAGTGTTTAAGAGCCGGAGGTGTGGACACGCCCAGGACCGTCATATAAACCACCTTCTTTTACCTTTATTATCTTAAAGAATCAATTTGTGCTTCGAAATGATAAAAACACTCGTGTTTAAACTTCTGATGACACACATGATTAAGATCTCATTCGCTCGTACTCACTCACTCACACACACACACACACACACACACACACGATGAAACCTCATCATCACTGGTGTTTCAGCACAAACACCGGAGCTTCACTTCATGAACAAATTGGTGGTTGTGAAATCTCGTTTTTCTCGTGGCGTCTGGGAGACTCGACACTCGACGTCTTAAACAGATATGAAAAGATAAGATAAGGTGTGTGTGTGTGTGTGTGTGTGTGTCTCAGTGTGTCTGTCTATGTCTCTCTGTGGGTCTCGCTTCAAAATTGGCCAACAGCTCTGACATGTCGGTATTCACACACAGAGGTGCATTTAACACCCCCCACTACCCCTCCGCCCACCTCACCCATACATCACCTGTGAGCCTCCTCGGGCCCTGTTCCCATGCACTCAGCCAAGTGGGTCTAAATACTTTTCTTTTGTGTCATAATGGACCCGCAGTGATTGCAACGCTATGATTAGTGTGAAGGATTTAAAAGTGAAGCGACTGGGATCTGCAGACACCCGCGGACTGTTTGCCAGAGGAATAAAACACATGAATGGAATAATGCACTATTATTTCCTCTGTGTAGAGTCAGAGTGAGCCAACATCTCCATTTACTCGACATCTACACCCCAGAAACCCTGCCGTGCAGAACACGGGCATGGGTACCCATACCCATACCCTCCGTATCGTCTGAAGTCCGCTCGAAAGCCTGGTGTCCGAATACTCTTGGTCCTATACTGTAAATATAATGGATTAAAATAATTACATTATTTACACACACGGCATTTCGGTGCACTCAGTGCCCGCCGTGGTCAGAGATCTGATCCGAGTCCGTGGCGGAGTCGTCTCGTGAGGAAACGTTCTCCTTGGGTTGGGTAAGTTTGAGGATGAGAACTTTACGACGGAGGCCGTTGGTCGACGTGTCGCTCCTCGGCTCGGTCTCCGGCGGGGCGTGACTCAGGAGGAGCTGCGTTACCTCCGTTTGCCCCATGCGCATGGCAAGGTGCAGCGGGGTGAACCCGTCCTCGTCCTGCGTCTCTGTGGCGCCAGGCCACACCTCCAAGAGCTTCTCCATCACCTGGCTGCACTTCCCCTCGGCAGCCAGGTGGCAGGCGGTGCGCTGGGCGCGGTCCACGCTCCTGACCTCGGCGCCCTCCTCTAGGAGCATCTTGAGGGTCGCAGGGTGGCCATGGCGTGCAGCTAGGTGCAGGGCGGTGCAGCCGTTAGCGGTGCGCCCCCCGATGTCGGCTCCGTGTTTCAACAGGAGGCGTGCCGTGCTGGTGTGCCCGGTCTCGGCCGCCACATGCAGCGGTGAGCGCAGGTCCGGACTCGTGGTCAGGTGGACGTCGGCGCCCAGCTCGATCAGCACGCGTGCCACGCGGTAGCGGCCCGTCTGAGCCGCCAGGTGGAGCGGGGTGCGTCCATCAGCAGTCACGGCATCCACGTTGGCACCGGCCTGCTTGGCGAGGAGCTTGGCGATGCCGGCATGGCCGTACCAGGCGGCCAGATGCAGCGACGTCCAGCCGTCCTTGGTGGTGGCGTGGGCATGGGCGGCGCCGCGGCTCAGAAGGACGCGCAGCACGCCCTCGCAGCCGTGGTGACATGCCACATGGGCGGGCGTGCGCCCCTGGGCGTCCGCCTCGCCCCCCGATGCCCGCCGCTCCAGCAGAAGTCGCACCAGCGCCTCGTCGTTGTTCTGCGCGGCGAAGTGCAGCGGCGTGTAGCGGTCCTCATCCTTGGCGTTCACGTCGGTGCCCTTGCGGCTCAGCAGGATCTCGGCCACGCCCCTCAGTCGCTTCTCCGACGCCACGTGCAACGCGGTGGCGCCGTGCCCGTCGGCCAGATTGGCGCTGCAGTTGTTCAGCAGGAGGAATTTCACCGCCTCCTCGTTAGCCAGCGCCGTGGCGTAGTGCAGCAGACTGGTGCCGCCCTCCAGGCGTAGATCCACGTCCTGCGGCTGCAGGAGCTTCATCAGCTTGGCCGTGTCCTCGGTTCGAATGGCCTCACACAGCTTCCTCTTCTGTAACTCACTCAGGTCTGAAAAACATCACCGAGCTTTACAACAACAACAACAACTGTGGGGATTTAAACTCCAGTCCTGACTGGTCAGGGTCACTGCGGCTCTGGGATTTAAACCCGAGCACCCGGAGGAAAACCCGCCTCTCTCACCGCTGGTGGAGTTTTCCCTCTCGAAGGACAGTGTGAGAGAACCCTGGGACGAGAACGCAGAGTCCACTGACGAGATGCCTGACAGACGCTTGCTGGTGTCGTCCTGCTGGACGCGGTCGAAACTCCGCGAGATTCCTGAGTCGATCTGGTTCAGGAGCTCCGACAGACTGTGATCCTGCTCCGGGAGAAGTGCCGACTTTGGTCTGACGGTCTTCTGATCTTTTACCTGAGGACACCACGCTTCATTATTACTTTATTCATCATGTGGAGTATTTTATTACTCTGGAACAGAAGAGTAGGAGTTACCTGCTCGGAGGTGGGCGTGGCCACGAGTGGTGAGCAGTCGGGCTCAGACATCGAGGTTCTGGAGACCTCGTCAGGTTTAGAACAAAGTTCCTCCGCCTCCGACGTGATCTCTGAACACGGACAATATGGGGAACGGGGAACACGGGGAACATGGGAAACACGGGGAACACAGAGAACACAAAACACAGAGAATAAATAAAGGTAATAAGTACAGGAGTAAAAGTCTCTTGGAGTACAGTGAGTAACTCACCCTGAAAGCTGGGTCGGGCGTCGGCTTTGGTGTTCCAGCATTTCTGCATGAGTGTAATGAAGCCGGCGCAGGCGGGGGGGCGACTGCGGGGTATGGCGCCCAGGTCCGGTCGTACCCCCTTCACCACCTTCACCATGATGTGCAGGATGTTGCTCTCCTCTGTTAAAAACAACATTCATGTTTAGAAACAACGTCATCACACAACGTTTCAAACACACTCATGGACAATTTGGTCTCTTTCATTTACCTAACCTGCATGTTTTGGACTGTGGGAGGAAACCAGAGTATGTGAGGTAAACAGGGAGAACATACAAACTCCACACAGAAAGCCCCCCGCCCCATCGAACCCGGGACTTCATGCTGCGAGGTTAAGAAATTTAGGATTGTTTAAACTTTACCCACAATGCAATGCGAATGCTTTGTTTGTGAGGTGAGACGGGTTTCTGTCTCACCTTGATACGGTTTCTTCTGCGTAAGGATCCCCCAGATCACAATGGAGAAGCTACAAGACAGAAGATCACAAATGAGTGGAACATGGACCCCCCTGCAGGACCTGTGAGGAACCCGTGCGGGTCCGAGGTCTCTGACCTGTACACGTCGTGTTTGGTGTCGGAGACTCGGTCCCTCTCGATGATCCTCTCAGGCGGCAGGTAAGCGATCGTGCCGCAGAAACCGTCACGACTGATGTCATCATTACGAGCCAAACCGTTCCACCGGGCCAAACCGAAATCAGAGATCTGACGGGTCACAACAAAAAATATTTTCCTTTATTTGTTTGTGTCCTCGCCCCCACCCCAGGGAGACCCCCCACACACACATACTCCCGAGGAGACCCCTCCGCCACACACACAACCCTGGAGAGACCCCTCCCCCCCAACACACAACCCTGGAG
>JAOTRQ010051079.1:0-15225 GCA_028565875.1 Hoplisoma paleatum | reverse complement strand
TCTCACAAGTTCCCACCACTTACTGGTGGTTGTCGTCAGGAAGGGCATCCGGACGGAAAACTGCTCCAAACATTAACGTCCCAGGAACTGGGAAAACTGACGATAAACGAATAGATAAAGATACAGACAATATTTCAAATAGACATCAATTAAAAGTATAAATCTGTACAGAACCAAAGTGAGTGTGTTGACTATTTGTTTATTCATAAATAGATAAGTCACTTTGGATAAAATGTCTGCTAAATGCTGAAAACATAAACGTAAATGTCATCTGTAAAATAAATTCTAACACAAACAATAAAACCAGCAAACCTGATCATTACACGGTTCTCTTCAAAGATCTATGTGGATCTAAAATGGATCGTTTTTGACAAGCTACGCTCCAGTGGTTGAAGTAACACTCCACAGGGGCATTTGAGGACTCGGGGAAGAGGAGATCTCAAAACTCTACACAGAGTAAATAAGACCAGCTAATTCATCAACCCACAAAAAGGAGCTTTAAAAAAGGAGAAGCAGATGTAGTTGAAGCTCCGGAGGAAACATGGCATAGCCTCACACTGGCGTAGCAGTGAGTGTCCTCGGTTGACTTTTCCGTGGAGTTGTGAATGGTTGGAGTTGGAGAAAACTTGGCAAGCGTTTCAGAGTTGAATCAGGTCAAGCATGAAGCACTGAAAATTGCTGCTTTAAAAAAAAGAAAAGAATAGAACTACTGTAGTCCTGTGAGAAGCTAATTGTGCATGAATTATGCCAAGTGAGATATCGAAGACACATTTTTGGAATTTTTTTCAACCGAGTCAAAAGTTTATATACACCTATAAGCACTTATGCAGTTTTGCTCTCTTCAACAGACACATGTTTCAGTCACAAATGTTTGCTTCTTGAGGTGGCACGATGGTGTTCCGGGTATCGATGTCACTTCAAAGACGGTTCTTGGCTTGATCCAAGGGCAGAGGGCTCATTCTTTATTCTGTGTGTGGGTTGGTTTCCTTTTGGGGATCTAGACAGTGTCCAAAAAGATCGGTGCGCGCCTTCCCTGTGATATACTGGTCTCCAGGATGTTTCTGTGTGCCTAGCACTCATTGAAAGACTAGAACAGGCTTCGACACCAACAATCTGCCCCCCCCTTTTTGATTGGAAAATAAGTGATTATTGGCTCGCTGTATTTTGTGTAGGTAGACATTTGTCTGAATACTTCCTTTTACATTTCTCTGTACCCATAGAAACAAGCCTGGTTTACCCACAACCAATAATTGTTTGAGATATTGTTTATATTTTGGTTGTACACATGAAGGAGCAATCATTTTTCATGTGTAAGTGAGTCCAGATTTAGCACCGTCTGACTTCTACCTTTTTGAATGCTCTCAAGAAGCTTTAATATTTTTTTGCCAATGGAATTATCATAACGACCTGTTCAGGATGTATCTAGTGCATTAACCAAGTGTGTGTCCCGAAATAGGACTAAATGGTAGTTAAAATAGATAATGGATGGATCTCTAATGGTACAGAGCTGAAAAAATGCCTTTTTGAAACGTTTAATGAACAAAGTTCTAAAAAAGTGCAGAAACTCCATCTATAATCAGACACATTTATGGTCTAACCAAGATCAGAAGGAAAACCCAGTAATCAGTAACGTGATGTTTCAAGAAACTATTTAAAGCTCAGATCTGAAAACAATCACAGAATCACTAGATTGTGAAACACACGGTCACAATCGTGCAAAAGCTCATAAGATTTAAAAACACTGCCTGAACACTCGTACTCATGTGCAAAACATTAAGAATCTAGAAAACATATCTAAGAATTGCATGTATTATACACACACAGCGACATATTCCACTAGCATACTCGTGCCAAGATTCGAAACTTGTCATTGCCAGCTCATCGTACACACATAAAAAACATCCATCCATTATCTAGTTTTACCACCGCTTAACCCTATTTAGATTCATGGTCAGACACACACTGAGTAAATACACTAAACACCCGAACAGGTCGGCAGTCTGCTGCAGGGTTGAGACACACACACACACATACACACACACACACACACACACACACACACACACACACACACACACGCACGCACACACACACACAAACAGAAGACAATTTCAGTATCACTCACTGAGCTGACTGCATGTCACTGGACTGTGGAAAGGAACCCAAACAGACATGGAGAGAACATGTAAAACTCCACACACAAATCCTTTGAACTTGAGACTTCTTGCTGTGAGGCAACAGTGTTAATAACGACCACCGGGTCACCTCAAGTTCATCAAATGTGTCTTTTTTTGGTATATTGCAAATTCTGGGTATCAACCAAAATACATATTTTTCCATGCTGGGTGACACACACACACACACACACACACACACACACACACACACACACACACACACACACACACACACACACAATACACCTTTTATCAACAGCAGAACACACACAAAGAAGACAAACGACTCCTCATTCTCTTCATAAATCAGATTACAGTTCCTAACTGTCACCTGTCTAAAAGAATAATTCTCTCTTATAATGAGATTTACAATTAGGTCGTTTTAAGCGGTGAAGATGTGATGAGTTTGTCTTGAGAAAAAGAAAAAACGACGTGTGTGTATTTTCTCCACCACAAACTGTGAAGTGGATCAAGATTTTCATTTTAAGCTCTGCGAGTTTCCAAAACTCGAATCGTACCTCTTTAGAAGGTTGGCCAAAGAAAACCTGTCACTTTCCACAAACCACAGAGGTGGAGGTCTGACATCTTCTAACGTCAGAATCCTGACTGAAGACAGATTTACGGGCAGATAAGCAGTAGCTTTTGGAACTTGTACACGGGTACTTTTACGGATTATTTTGTTTACAAGACCAAGTGTAAAACTTCAAAACAAATGTAAAAGTTCATTAGGTGAAGGTGAAGTAAACAGAGTAAAATGGGAAATGCATTTGAGCAAATGGAGAATAAGTTTAGTACTGACAATTATACTGATTAAATAATAATTAAATAATGAGCTAGTTTATAATGTTAATAATAATGTTATAGTCTGTGTATCAACCTTGTCACACAACTTGTTAGCCCAAGAATGTTAGTTAATTTGACTTTTTTACAGCAGGTTTCACAAATATCTTAATGTTCGATTCCCAGCTAAAACAATCCAAGGCTTTCTATGTGAAGTTTTCATGTTCTCTCAGTGTCTGTGAGCATTTCCTTTAAGTACTCTGACTATCCACAGTCCAAAGACATGCTTAATTGGGTTAATTGGGATGCTTGTGTTTATTGGAATCCTGTGTGTTTGTGTGTTTGTCTCTGTACCCTGCATCAGATATGGTGACCTGTTCAGGTGTATAGTGTATTCAATCAGTGTGTGTCCCACCGTGAACCTGACAAGGATGAAATGGTGGTACAGCTAGATAATGGATGAAAGGAGGTCGTTATATTAATACAAAACATGAATCTAGTATGTTGGTATAAGTCGCAACTTTATAAGAAAAACGCAGCAAAAGAACAGCATTGTTTCGATAAATAAATAAAATATAATCACAAATACTTTTTTATTATACTATAAAGTATAATATATATTCTACTTTTATAAATATTCATTTATTCTAACAATAAATAGTAACAAGAATATTTGTCATGTAATAAAAAAATTATTTGTCTTTAAATTCATGTTTTTCAAATACCAAATATTAAACCTAATATCATGAATCGTGTTGCATCATGGGTGGAGTGTATCGTTACATCTCTGGTCATAAACAACAAAACATTTGATAAAATATTATAAAGACCACCTAAAATAAAACCAAAACTAGGTCCACTGTTTTACCTTTCAGTTTCTTCCATCACATTATCACAAGTGTGATTTTCCCCTAAAAGCTCGGGGCAGAACACGTGTAGTGTGATGTATTACCAGGATGATCAGGAAGGACCCACATGCCTCATGTTCAACCAGGACATGTGGTGTTTACATTCACAATCAGCATCTATTTCCTCTTTCAGTGTTTTGTCCAGAGGTTCTTGAAAAGCATGACTGCAGTTATTTTGAACGGATCTCACAAGACCAAACCTGGAACAATAATAAACACTGAAATATCCTATCCTATAAGGTATTTATCCTTCGTTGGTAAAACACATTTAAACGGAAAGTGAAAAAACCAACTTCTATTCTTCTCTATGATGTGTCATGGTGGTTGTTTTACAGTAAAGTCACGGAGTTTACGAAGTAGAAGTGAAAGCAGGCAGTTTCCAAATTCCCTGCTCACCAGGTTTGATGTCATAAAAACATAGCAACACGGCTACACTACATAGTCACTTCATTTTATTATATCCAAGGGCCCATAAGCCCTCTATACTAAGAAAAACACCATTAGAACTTATTTGAGAATGATTTTTCAGTACTGTTCAGGTCAGAGCTTTGTTCAGGCCATTAAAGTTCCCTTAACGCCAAACTTATTAAACCATGACCTTGTTATTAGAACTTCCCTGAAATAATGTTATAATATTAAGTATATATAGAAGAAGTATATATATATATAGTATATAAAGAAGTATATAATAATTTTTTTTAATAAAACGTGTTACTACTACTACATACACTAATCAGGCATAACATAACCTGTTTTTGATATCAGATGGTATTATACATGATATTATACATTAACTTGATCACTAATTTGCTGGTATGTTGGAGCAGATAACACCGGCCTTGACCATTTCCTTAATGATTACCCTGGTGAACCCTGACTGGACCACTTTTGATAGATACTGACTACAGCAGACCAGGGACACCCTACAAGAGCTGTTATTTTAGAGATGCTCTGGTCCAGTTGTCTAGCCATCAGAAATGTCACTTAAATTCTCGCTTACACCTTTTTCTCTTGCTTTTATCATCAAATCAGAGGATAAAAGTTGACACAATGAAGAGATAATTGTGTTATTAGCTGTATCTGTCAGTGGTGGACCTGTAACGATAAATATGCTTTAAAATAACAATGAAATGAACAACAGATCTACTTCTAAAAGTAAAAAATCTCAGGTTCGATTCCCAGGTAGTTTTCTGTATTGAGTTTGCATGTTCTCCCAGTGTGTGTGTAGGTTTACTTCTTGTGCTTTTTTCATCACAGTCCAAAAACATGTAGGTAAGACAAACTGAAGATACCAAACTGTTTCACGACTGTATGTGATGTAACTCGTGTAGTGATTAAACTTGAGGGATGAATGACATGAAACATGAACTTGAACGATCAAAGTCAAAACAAAGAAACAAATGTACTTAATGTTTTAATAAATCTAAATCGAGGTAATACATTCGTTTATACCCCTGTATTACTGGGCTAGGTAGATACGATAAAAAACTATTTAGATTTTAGACGAAGTAGTGAAGAGCATGAATACCGTGAATTAATATAGTGAATACCGATTCATCAAACAGAATCATGCCTCAAGTGAATCGATTCTTAATAGATTTGTGGTGCATCGTTACATCTCTAATCCTAAAAGGTGGTCATAATGTTGTGCCTGGTAAGTTTAGCTATGAAAGCCTTAATCTTAGATGAGAGGCGTGTTTGATATTTTTATAACATAAATTATAATATTGTCAATGCTAATATGGACTAGGTCATATTCTTGGAATATGATGATAGTTTCATCTTAAGTTCATAGTTACTATTGTGGGAATAAAATGCACAGACAATTAATTCAGAAAAACTTTCACATCACAAGTGATTTAAACTCGGTTTCCATTCACATAAACACACAAACTGCTTAAAAACAAAACAACCAGAGACATTCTAATAGACTAAATGTCTGTAAAAGTGACTTTAAACTGTGTGAGTGAGTCAGAATAAGATCCTCCCTTCATTGTAACCCACATCCACTCACAGAACAAGTCTGAACAATAAACTAAAAACTGTATCACCCCCCCCCCCAACACCCCACTGGTAATGTCACTTCAGGACAGGGATTTAACTCTGACACTTTGACAGAAGCTGCACTCAATTATAAAGCTAAAGAGGAAGTGTGTTACGCTTGACTGGTGATGACTGATCTGCGAGTCACGATGATTATGTGCAGACGCACGAGATTGGGTAATGCCAAGCTTACTATCATGGGCGGTGCCAGGCTAATGCCCAGCATGTGACTTTGAAGAACAAGATGGCATGAGTTTGTTTTTTACAGAAATGTAAAGGCTTTAGGTTGTTAGTAATAAGTGACTTACCTTTATTCAAAAGCACTTATTTATTAAGTTATTTATATTAATAACATGTTTAACAAACCTCACATAGTGGTATAAATATGTATTTTCTTTCATTTTTATTAGGCTATATTGAAGTCGTCACGCAGGTGGAGTAGTGACATTTTCCACTGCACAATTAAGAGTTTTATCTCCTCGCTTTGAATCTTGGTGTTGCTGCATGGCCAAAATCCTACAATCTTCCTTTTTGCACTGCTTCGATTTCTCGGCATTTTAGGTGACATTTTACATTTTGATTTGACAAATTAGGCAAAAACACAGAAAAATGAAACGTTTATGAAAATGAAACACAAATAATAAGATGTTAACATTTACAAATAACTCCTTGCACCACTATGCTGCCTGTGTACAAAGTGCACTAGGTTTGTGTGCTTGTTTGTGTTGTCACCCGTTGCGTTAGTAACTTCATTAGTGAATTTCAAATCATACTTTCAGTTTAAGTTTAAGTTAAAAACAAATCATTCCCATCATAACCCAAAATGTTCATCAGGTTGATATGTTTGTAAGTCAAGGGTCTGCTGTTTACATTCTTGCACTCAAGCTCTTTGCAGAAATACCAGCTGATTGGTGGCATTAACAGTGAAAAAACATGCCAATTACCTGAGCTCACACCGTAAACTATACCACAACACACGGCTGGCAAAGGATCAAGAGTAACACCTCGTAGTGGTACAAAACAACAATAGTGCGTGTCAGTGATGTGTGTGAAGTGGAAGTGTTTGGGTACTGATTTCCTGTCTTAATGCTCTGGTGTGTTCTATTCCGAACATGAGAATCCTCATGAAAATAAACAACAACAAAGTGCTGAATAACACCACCTGAATAAACTAAAAGTCTAAAACCTAAATAGGTTTTATACCTAATTCTATCCACCCAATTCTCAGCATTTTTTAGCAGCTAAGTTGCAGTTAATGCTGTAAGAAACGTATGTATGATGATGCTTGTTTACTTATCAGATGTAGAGATGTAATTACATTTACTTGCATTAATATAATTGAGATTTTTTTGTGTACTTGTGTAAGCTGTAATTAAAAAAAAACTTTTACTTAAATGTGTTTTGAATATTTGAATATCATCTCTATCACTAATGGAAAGAAATCTACATTTGGGGAAACACATTTAATCACATTTGGGAAATGCTGCAGTGAACATGGTTACCAGGTTAAATTATCTGCATACATGCATAAAAAGTGCACAATATGGCAACACTGTAAACAGCACACGCACCAGAAAAATAATTTGTTAATTGTACATTTTTTATGCTTAGATTTATAAAGCATACAGGTCACATTGTGTAGTTCTCGTTCATGATTTGTTAAAGAGGATATATTGTATAAAAGATTGTGCAAAACTCACTTTTCCATGCTTTTCCATATTCATGACAAGAAATGTCATAATTAAAATGTTCAACACATTCAATTTTTAAATCAAGCACAATCATAGACAATTTTGTATCTCCAATTGACCTTACCTGCATGTTTTTGGACTGTTTTTGGAAACTGGAGAAGACAGAGTAAATTCACACAGACACACGATATGCAAACTCCACACAGAAAGGATGCAAACCGCTCCCACCTGGGAATGAACCTTCTTGTTGAACTAGTTTGATAGCAAATATGGAGCTTCTTGAACCTTCCACCTCTCAGAAACATGTTTTAATATTTGGTTATTACAGTTTCATTTTATTTACACTGGAAGAAAACATAAATCTGAAGTCAAATCTGATAGAAATGGACACAAGGCTACAGAATGTAATTACATGAAGTTCGTCTCTATAGATGTGGAGTGACGGCTCACAATATTTTTCATTATTCAGATGAAATCAGATGAAACGATGCTGCTGACACAGATACAGTAAAGCCAGACTAGAATTGGCCAGAACTTATCTCAGCAAGCCACAATTCGTCTGGAAGAACATCTTGTGAGCAGGATGTTCTTCCATGAAGCACATTATTTAACAAAATGAAATGAAGCATTACTGAAGGGTTTAATACCAGGGCACCTCCTAGGCCATTTTCCTGGCAGGAAAAGTTTTAGTAAGTACTTCCATGAGGTGTTAAGTCAAGGTCATTGGCTTTTATCGTGGCAGATTTGACATTCTATTGTCAATGTTCTATTATTTTATAAATACTGACCCAAAGTACATACATATGTTTAGATTACAAGTCTATGAGATGGTATTTCGAGATACCACAATTAACCAGAATTAAAACACAATATTAACAAAACAACCACTGATGTTTCCAAGCTGTGATTTGCAACAATGGCTTTGTAACACGGTATTAATCTATCCCTGAAAATGAATGTACTGTACATGAATACCCTAGAAAACTCATTCCTTATTGCATAGAATTTGCTTATTTAGTGTTTAATCAGAGCAGCATTAACATACGCACAACAGACATGTTTATAATGCTTAACAAGACCCATTTGAGCCCGTTTTAGCTGGAGAAATGTAATAACACTGTAGAATGCATGATAGAAGTTTGTAGACCCCTGTTATAAATAAAGGCCCTGAGATTGTGTCCATTTTGGTTTAAAAAGTTTAAATAAAAATAGATTTTTTAATGTAGTCAGGCAGTAAAGATCACCAATTATTACACGGTATGTTGCTATGCTACATTATTTTTAAATGTAGTGAATGGGTCAATGGGTTTGCATGTCAGCTATATGCACAAACGTTGAAAACACCCACAGCTGTGTCTTTTTTTCCCCTATTGTACCATGATAAGAAAGGGAAGTTTATTTAGGTGGTGTGCAAGGAAACAGTGGAGAAGGGAAAATGACTTCGAAACAATCAGGACCATGAATCACAAGATGTTGAAACATCGTTGTTGTTAAGTTGCTTAATAATCGATGTGAATAAGAAGTCAATTAGGTTCAGCTGTAAATGTAATGAATAAACATCCCAGACAGATATAGATGGATTTTTATTATTCCATCTATATACATTTGACTGTGTATGTTAGCTAAGATTCGAACCCGTGTAAGAATACCAACTCACAGCTTATTTAAAGTTAATTGTTGCAATCTGTTCTCGTAAGATTAAAACCACCCATATTTCTTAGTTGTATAGAAAAAAATGACAGATTTTATTCATTCTTTAGGGTGTTTTGTCTGTTCTGTAATGAGCTCTTTAATATCCTTGTGTTTATTTAATCTTCTAGTTTGAACGTCTGAGCTCCTAATATTTCTTTTAAATAGAGTATGATCACATTAGGAAAGAATGATCACCAGGTCTGTGACTAGAAATGACAAAATCATAGCATAGCTGCTGACGTGGTTTAGTCCACACACGGCAAAATAATTATACGCCACATCCCTTTCTATCCTCATCGCTCTAACTATTATATCTTCTCAACTTCTCGAATAGTGTTAAAGAGAAGAAAAAACATGTAGAAAAGAGGATCCGGCTTGCTAATGACTGCATTCCCATCGAGTCTGATCAATAGTCTGTTTATTTAAATGTTGTATATAAGCTTGCAACCTGCCACGTCAAGCTTTACATGTGTTCCTCGCCCCAGCACCAGCCGTCCAATCCAGATCCATCCATCATCACATAGCAGAGCGGAGCAGACATCCCGAACTGCCAGGCAACCTGTAGTCTTTTAATTCAGGCCAGCCTTTCAAAGTATTAACACACACACACACACACACACACTCAAGCATGCATGCACGCACATATGCAGCGCTTAATAAGCCAAATATTCATGCTGCGGATTCTATTAGTCATTAAGTACAAATATGCCCAGATTACACCTACTAAAGTTAATATTCAAATGAAGCAATGTTTAAGGGTGTTTAGCAAATACAAAATAGTCATTATCATCAAATCTAGACCCAGTTGGAATGGTGTCGGCAACATACTTGAGAGGTTTAACACTGGGCCTCCCAGAGATGAAGTTATTTGTGTAGATAGGGGTAAAAAGCACACACCCTAATATTCCTCCTGTGGTGAGTGAAAGTGGGTGGGACACATGACCTTCCATCTTCACATACTGTTTCCTATTAAATACAAAAATAATCAGTGATCACTTACAGATAAAGACGCGAGGACTGAGCTGGACAAGCTTATTTTCTTGCAGCACTTGGATGATGGTTTGAAAAACCGAGCAATGGTCAATGCATTTTTGTGGATGTAAAAATCCCGGTGCAGTCCTAAATGTCATCATCTAAGGTCCAGTTTGCACTGCAAGTAATTACTTTTAAATTATTTATAATTTATGTATAGTTTAGTCAACAATCTTGATGTTATATGCATTGGGCAGATGGCTTGGATATAATTGCAAAATAAAAGCAGACCAAAGAACAGTCCACGTCTCAAGTGATGTGTCAAATGCCAGTAAAGACTTGAATTGGTCTGAACGGTACTTGTGTTTAGAGTTCAAGTCTGGTTCCAGCTTCTTAAAAATTCTTTCATTAGCAGCAAAGTATTGGACAAAGAGGATCTGTGGGATGGGGTGGGGTGAAGAGGTTATACAAAGGGAACAAAATGAGAAGATAGAATTGGTTTAGCCGGTTGGCCAAGTTTATTCTGGTGTGAAAGATAGGTGCTATAAAAACATAAATCAGAAATGATAACTATAAGGACATGACAGCAACCTAAAAATCACATGGACTTAAATAGAAGAATGGGTTCATGAACCTCTGGAACGTTAATAGACTCCTAAATTCTATTTGAAATGAAAAATCATAGACTTTACCGATTATTTTCAGACAAATCTTGACAGAAAGACAGAAAAAAAAGCTACAAGACACAGCACCTAAGTGGTTAAAGTATGGAACTTTTAAGCAGAAGGTTGCTGTTGGACCCCTGAGCAAATTCAGCTTTTAATTGCTTGGACTCTGTTCTGCCTGTAGCTTTTTGACTGTACATTGCAAGTATGAACAGACTACAAGATGGCACGACTACATCCTATATCCAAGATGCAAGAGTACTTCAAAAACCCTTTGTTGTAGTACCGACTTTTGTGTTTATAGCTCTGTTTATAGAGATTTTATCTCCTTTTTTACTGTGTTCTTGTTGTCCACTCTGTCTGTGCATCTCCTCTGGGAGCCATTTCAGCTTTAATTAATTTTGTCTGTTTTTTTCTGTCTCCTGAGCTCAGTAAGACATGACCGGGTCTCCGGAGCTTAGTGCTTATGAGCAACAGAAATACTAACCCTTCATTACAGTCACCATAGGAAACTAGAAAAGCATAGACTACATTCTTTCAGACTGACCAGGCCTGGAGTTCTCTGGCATTTATCTTTAAAGTAAAATACGGCTTTAGTTTTTCCTTTGAAAATATAATATGTAGTTTGTTTTTGTATCACTCCAAGGTTTGAATCTTGCAAATCTAGCAGCCAACAAAAGCGTAGTATTGGTGGTACAATGGGGTAGGATTGTAACCTCACGGTAAGAAGGTGCTAGGTTCAATTCCCAGACTGAGCACTCTGTGTAGAATTTGCAAAAATAAAAAGAGAATGACAGAATGAATTAATTATATATTGTTCAGAAATTTGATATGAACATTGATCCATAAAACTAAGCTGCTGTTTTCAAGGTCGTAAAGGTGTCGTTACGGTAAAGCATTGGAACCTTCACCGATCACTCAGAAAACTAACATTTAAAAGAATAACTAATTGGCTAATAAGGACAAAGATGTAACATTATATACTGTACAAGTCACCAAGCTCGACTAATTACTTTGTCTTGTAAATCCTAAAACAGGCCTGACTGGTACCAGCGGGAGTTGGTTGGGTGTGCTATGGCAAGCCTGAACAAGACTCAAGTGTTTCAGTTAGGATCCAACGGGAATTAATGCTCATAAGGGGATCTCTCTTCATATGTACCTTCGTGCCTGCTTACCTGGAATAGACTCGCAGGTGAGTCACAGGATGACATAATACATTACATAAGCAACACTATGAGAAAACCCTTTTCCGATGAGTGTGTACAGTTGTTTCCACCACACCTATTGCCAAAAGCAAATAACCGTATGTCACAAAGATGGAAATGTTTTACGTATTTAAAACGACGTTCTTTTAAATGCGTAAAACGTTTCCAATGTTGTGACATAATTTTGGAAAAAACTATTCCTGTTCAAGCATGATAATGCACAAAGTGAGTTCAACAAGGACATAATATATATATGAAATATATATCATACATTTAAATGTAATTAAATGTCAACAGCATCATCACACTGTCATCATATATACTGGCTAGTCGTATCCTGGCGTTGTTTTATTTTTACCATCGCTGCCATGTTAGTCAGTTTCTATTGAGTCTGTTCTTATTGTATGTTTTATGTGGCATGTTTACTTTAATTAATTAATTTTATCATGATGTATGTACGTATATTGTATGTACATGAATATTCAATAACATAATGGATATCGTTTAGCTCTTATATATGATGTGCAAAACATTTGTTATTATATTTTTGTGAGGAACTGCGTTTCCTCACACACGATCGGTACCGTCCCCCAGTCACGGCCCCCTGTGTAAGGACCTGGAGCCTTGATCGCGCACACCTGTTCCAGATCTGGTAGTAATCACCACCACTACATATGGACTCTCAGCCCACCGATCTGGGCTGGATTCTTGCGTTGATTCTTGCGTTTATTATTTCGTTATTATTCCTGGTGTGTCTCATGGTGTGTGGTGGCATCGTAAGTGTTCCTAAAAAACACAATTCCTAACAATTTTAGCATACATAAGCTTGCGTAAAGGTTTCTGGACAACGGTTAATGGGGTTCTGGGGAGGCTGGGGTGCATGTCCAAAAAGCTTGAAACCCAAGCAAGTCATTTGTCCATATATGTTTGGGCACAACGCTCAAACACCAGGATATATGGTTGACTCACTAGATACTATCTTACCTTTTAAGACTGGGGTTTTTCTTTTATATCACTGCTCTAAATAAAACTTAGTCAGACCTGGCATTGAACTTCAAGTGCTTCTAAAAGGTGCTTTAATGAGAAATATGAAGGACTTGATATTGAGCCTTGATCCTCTAAAATTCTATTTTATCCATGACTACACTAAGGCAAAAAGGACACATTTAAAGCTTTTTTTGCCAGCCATAATAACAGTTCTTGAGAGCGTTGAGAGTGCTACAGCTTTTGCAATTCAAGCTTGATAGCCCTTAATTCATCCTGTATATGGCTACTAATATAACTCGGGTTTCAGCACGGACAAAAGCAAACCTCAGCGATTCATTATGAGCTCTTTCTTTAATCACAAATATAGATTTAGAAATGTTGGGACAAAGAAAAATATAGAGAACGATGAAGTAATTTGCAAATATGTCTTCACGTTTTTTATATAAATAATGATTTTTCCTTGTGGCCTTGAGAATCTGATTTATTTGATTTCCAAAAAACATTTAAAAGACGTCTGACCGTCTGACCGGGAGGCACGGTGGCTTAGTGGTTAGCACTGTCACCTCATAGCAAGTCTTGGGTTTGATTCCCGGGGTTTTCTGTGTGGTGTGTGTGGGGTTTTCTCTGGGTTCTCTGGTTTCTTAGAGACCACGGGCAGGTTAATTAGACATACTGGACACACTGTGTGTGTGTGTGTGTGTGTGTGTGTGTGTGTGTGTGTGTGTGTGTGTGTGTGTGTGTGTGTGTGTACTCTGCAACACACTGACTACCTGTTCCGATATTTAGTGTATTCACTCAGTGTCTGTCCCACTGTGGCCCTCAAATAGGATTAGGCAATGATAAAAATAGATATTAGATGGTTGGATAAAACTTGTCACCCCACAGCACTTGTCGGACAAGCCTGGAACCAAAGTTCACAGCGTTGGTGGACGTGTTGAAATGTAACTTCCGCTCCAAATATTGAATTCTTGATTTATATTTGTATAAGCAGCTTTACATGCAGTGACATCTTTTCACACATTTTAACACATTTTTCTTCATGGTTAGGATGAATTGAATCATTTAGTTTTAGGATCAGAGTATTTATAGCTACTTAACTGTAACTATTTCATTTGCCGAAATGGCAGCACAATTAATAAGTGAGTAGCACAGGACAAATTTCAATCCTGGGTGGGGAGGTGGGAGGGTTGTCTGTTTCCCTAGTTCTTGTCTAAGTCCTTACCTTAGCTCAAACCCCAACCCTAACCCTAGTTCAACCCCTATCACCAGTTCCTAGCTCCCAAGCTCAATTGGCTCAAACCCAAACACTAACCTCTAGATCCGACTTGTGTTAATGTCAGGACGGAGAAGATTTAAAGCATTTCACTGCCGGTTGTACTGTGTATAATAATATATGTGACAAATAAACCTTGATTTGATTCGATTTTACTAGTTAAGCACCACTGATTCATTGAAGCTGAGATGAAAATCTACTATTAGAATCCCATCCAGCTATTCAGTATAGTTGTGCACCAGTCATGATGCTGATTATGTAACCAGCCCTAAATATTCTCACATATCATGACAGCAGATAAAATCTTAAAGTCTAATTGAATGAGTCACAATTTGGTTAATGGAGCAATGGTTTCCATAACAACTATTCATATTTTTCGAGAAGTGTGTTGTATAGATTTATTCTTTTTATGGTTGATTAATAGCTTTAAAAATAGAATCCACAACTACTAATTCAAATACACTGATAAGTACTGAATATCATTATCATAAATGTCATGTGAGACGAATTTCTGTGATGTCACAATTACAGTCTTGTTGGAACGAAAGCCAATATTAGAAGAGACTGTGAGTGTAATCGGTGGTCATGTTGTTTCATAAGCTTCAGTTACTCAGACGACTGATACCGAACTGACGAGGGCATGAATCACTTATTTTGTCAAAAAATGAGTTGTTTACTAATTCCATCCTTTATTTTCATTTGTTATTATTATCTCATTTCATCTTGTAATTTCCCTTTTTATTTTACACGCATCAGTGGAAACATGAAGGAGATTTAAGAATAGAAGCTGAGAAATTTTATCAATCACAACCCATCGTATTTATTTGGATAT
>JAOTRQ010051054.1:0-15229 GCA_028565875.1 Hoplisoma paleatum | reverse complement strand
GTGTGTGTGTGTGTGTGTGTGTGTGTGTGTGTGTGTGTGTGTGTGTGTGTGTGTGTGTGTGTGTGTGTGTGCGTGAGTGTGTGTGTGTGTGTTTGTTTGTGTGTGTTTACTTTTAATTGACATTTGTGTTTTTTTCTGATCACAGTACTTAATAACTGTGTATCCCAAAGGGCACCATTACTGTCTATTCAGTAAACTCTTCTTTGATTATTTCGTCAGTGAAAGCTTGACTCTTGATGGCTTTATGGGTCACTTTGTTTTAATTATTGATGGTGGAAATAGGAATCTAATTGAATTTCCACCATCTTGAAAGGGCATTAGGCTTCACATCACTGGCCTCTGCTATGTGGATCTTAAAGCGTGAAGGTAAAGCAATAATATGCTGAAATTGGTCTGTACAACCCTAGGACTGTCTCTCAATCATACCAAATTCACAGTTAAGCCCTTTAATTAGTTTAGTGTTCCTTACACACATTTAGTTTGGACCGGACACATTGATTAGTTAACCTTGTGGTAATATATTGATTTCAGAATGGAGCACAGAGCACAGATGGAACTAGGTAACGAAGGAGACCATCAATCCACTAAACTATATTAAGTGGGACTGACAGTAATGAAAAGCAGTAGTTATAGTAGAGTTAATAGTGATATATTTGACGTTACAAACAATAATGGACAGCTTCAGGTTCCACACACTCTGTGCAGAGTGGACTTTAAAAAGTCAGATAACCTTTTGACAGCCAAGTGCTTTTCTTTTAGATTGATTTACAAAATGCCAAATGGCCTAATGTGTAAAAATGACGGCAAGATTTGCATCATCCTGCTGCCTGACATTTTCTCAGTCCTTCACTGCGGTATGGTCTCTATTTCCTGAAATGTTATATAATCTGAACTATAACAATCTTTTCTACTTTGATACTTGTAGTGTGATACACTTGCTAAAGGGACTCTGAGGTATGCAGGGACTAAAGACACTACTTTACTGCAACACAGAACATATATAGACACATATACCCACATGCATTCAGTCAGATGCGTTGGGAGTTTATTGTCTTGAGACATTGACAAAACATTGACAAACACACCAATTTTGGTAGCTTGAAAGTGTAAAAGAATAAAGATAGTGACCTCAGAAAGTTACTGAATTTCGTAGACTTGTTTTTGGCAGACAGATCCCATCACCCGGCATTAGTGCCAAACTTATTTAATGCTCTTCTGGCTGATGGTAAATAAATAAAACAACCACTTGTGAATAGATTGGGTTTAATGTTCCACTGTTTTCTTTACCTTTCACCACCTAGCTTTTAGAAACGTGTAGTTTCTATCTGTTGAAAAGATTTATCCTCAGTATTGAGCCAAGTCTGACAAGGCTAATGTGCTCCAACATCAGATGGTTATATTTAGTCAGACTGCCAGTGTAGTGCTAATGAATAGAGAGAGAGAGAGGTGAGAGATCCACGTGTCCATGACACACAGACAGGAAGTGTGGCACAGAATTGTTTTTGATCTTCTTACCTATTGCAGATCGTTTGTCCCTCCAGAAAGACAGCGGGAAACACTAGACTGATTACACTGGCAGTACTATCTACTGAAATATAAGTGGTGACTTTGCTCATCCACATGACTTCAGCAGGAATGGTGCAGAGGTGTAGCTGATAGGGTTTTAAACAGCTCCATAGTCTTAACTTATGTCATTATCCAGCTAATGGAACATTTCCCTTTACTAATGTCATGTTATTATGTTGCTAATGTTATGGTGTTACATGAACTTGTTAACGAATGTTTCAGATATTCTGGTCTGAAATGTTATATGAACATTATTTTAACATGTTTAAACTAATTGAAATATTCAATTACACATTTGTATAATCAAGACTGAACGTTAGGGGAACATTCGGAGGAAATAATTGTAATCGTTTCAAAAATATTACAAGATAGTGTTGATAGACACTTAAATTAAATGAGGTTTGTGTGCCATTGTCACAACTTAAATGGACTTTTAAGAACATTCAGAAAACTGGACTATTTGGTGAACGTTCTTTTTGTAGTTGTTATAGCTCAGTATTTGTTTGAGACTTTATAAGAGATAAATTGCTATATTATATAATTGTATAACTGTATATACATACAGGCGGTAGGTTGATCAGGCAGTGGTGATGCTCACAGCTTCATTCATAGTGCACAGTGGAATTTTCTGTGTTCATTTCAAGCCCTTCTTACATTCTCCAGTTACTTTTATCTTCCTCAGTCATGCATACTATACATCGTCAGGGGGTATGTGATGACATGCACGTCTGCTCTTGTCATTCACATTGACACACAATGACATTTGTTTGTCGCATTGATTGTAGCACATAAGTATGTCGTTTTGTTTCTACATGAATCCAGCAACAAGTTACTGTTTACGTTGAGTTTCTTCTTCGTATTCTGATTTCCATATACCGTCTAAATCCTTACCACCAACCTGACGGTAACCTGCCGGATTACTCAAAGCTGTATAGTGTACAGAAATGTGTGTTACTCATTAATGGATACAATTCTATGTTCAGGTATATGCTAGGTCAAAATAATCACAAATTATATATTAAAAGAACTTTAAAAGGGACAAACATGTGAAAAAAGGTTTGTCAGGATAGTCTAGTGTAACCACACAGGTCGGCTTTAAATTATAATTGTACTGTAAACATTAAAGCTCGTTTTGTGCCTTCATTGTTGTAGAAGTCATGCCTTTAAACCCTTAACACGACTGCATATATATCCACATTAGGACGGGCCCAGCTAAAGAGAACAGAATTGACTTAATTAGGTTGCTAAGAGAAAGCCAGGCCGATGAACAAAAGGCATTAGACGGGACCCAGCTGAAGACAAAGGGGAACAGTGACGTCAAAGGGGGGCAAGTGGTGAAATTGGTAGCATTGTCACTTCACAGTAAGCAGGAACTGAATTTAGTTATTGTGTCGGGCAGCGGGGTCCTTTCACTGTAAGGTTTAAATGTTTTTTTTTTCTTGTGTCCATATGGGTTTCCTATGGGTGCTCTATTTTTCTCCGACACGTGTGTGTGTGGCCTGCGATGGACTAGTAATCTATCTAAAGTGTCACACAGCCAATGAATCAGACCCATCGTGACCCTTACCAGTATAAAAACAAAACAATTATAGACTGATGTTTAAAGGCTGAGATTGATGGTGTTTTGTTTTGCCCTGAAGCAGTATTATATTATAACATTGCTGTATTAGCTGTGATCATACACATGCACACACCAAGCATGGCGGGTCATGTTTTTCTCTGACCTCTGTTCACATTAATGCTTGTATCAGCACTCATGCTCGTCCTACATCAGCGTGGTACATGTAGACTGCTAATAATATGATGGCATGCTTTCAACACTGATTTAAGCAGACAGACCACTGGTACGATACATGTGAACTTAGTTTAAGGTTTTAGAGTTAAAATCAGATGGTTGTTTGGTTTAAGCTCACCACTGTCAAATTGCTTAAATGACACTGCATTGTATTCATCATTAATACAAATCACATCAAACTCAGTCATGGAGAAAGTAGTGTTTTGTATCTTTAGTCTGCCTTGCCTGCATGTTTTTGGACTCTGAAAGGAAGCCAGAGCACCCTAAGTAAACCCAGAAAGCCTTGGGCTTACTCGGGAAATAAACCTAGGACTTTCTTTTTTTGAGGCGACACCGTGCTGCCCATTATGTGTAGTATTTCATTATTTACTTATAATGTTTAATAAGTGAATGTATTATTAATGTATTGTTAATTACTGTATTATTTTTTTAATTATTAATTGAATTATTAATTATCTCAGTTATTAATACATTTATAAATTAAAGAAATCATATTTAGACCAAAGTGAGTAAAATTAAAACTTTACACTGTTTACACTGCATTATAAAGTAAGGATATGCATAGCAATTATCAGACACTTTATTACCAAAACAATCTACAAAGCTGGACCTTGTACAAGGGCCTATAAGCAGATATCTAGCAGTGGTGAGGTTTTAATTGTCTTTCGGATTACTAGTTCTGTATCCTAACCACTCAGCTACTACTGACCCTAAACTATGACTAAATCATGATGCATCTTTTGTCCAGGGTTTGTCAAAATTACTGTTTTACCATAATAAATACAAGTAAATAATATGTACTGTATATAAAACACCCTCTATCACCATCAGTTGTTCTCCTTTATTCCTGCTTAGATAATTAATTAGTCCACTAAAGCAATTAGAACAGCAGATGGTGAATCACATGAAAGCCTAAATGAATTGAGGCTACATTAGCAAGATGGAATGATGTCGTATCAAGATTTGACAGATGTCTTCAACGTATAACAATTTATTTTTCTTTTTTTCAGGTTCGGAGTTCCTCTGCAATACACACATCATCCCGGTAAAGAACGAGGAGGGTGTGGTGATGATGTTTATTCTGAATTTTGACTATGTTCAGGAGGAAGAACGGAGCGAATCACCTGAGAAGCTCAGCCTTACCCCTTCTGCTAAAACTGAAGACAGTAAGTTCACTTCCTGAAACAGTTAAGGTCTTTAACAAAGCTTACGTCTTTGGGTGTGGGTATGAGTTTGGCTCATTTGAAACTCAAACTTTAAACAAATGTAGCTCCTCCTTTTGGTGTTCTCTGAAGATACACCAACAAAACCAATGCAGGTTTGCTGCGCTCTGTTAGACTATTGGCAAATTCTGTATGTAATATTTTTACATAGTTACATTTTACATGACCTAACTTACATGGGGTAGCACTCAACATCGCAAGCTACACATACACATATTTAAACACCTTCATTTACCTATAGGGCAATTTAGCATCTCCAGTTAACCTGATTACATATTTTTGACTGTAGTGGGATACCAAACCTCTTGTAAAAAGGTGCAGACAAGGGAAAAACATGCCAGTTCAGCACAGGAAGGATTCAGACAGCTTGTCTGGGGATCTGCAATGACGTGACAGTGCTAGCCAATTAGCCATTATGCCACCCATATAATATGGTCAACTGTTATGCAGGCATTGCGACCTGAAAAGTAAAAAAGGTAAATAAATAATAAATCGTAAATAAAATAAGAATAATAAAAATAAAAATGCATCACATTGGAACAAGTTTTGTATTTATTTATTTTTTTTGTATTCACAGTGGCTTCTTATACGTCACCTCTCTATCCCCCAAAAAATACAAACCAAAGAAGTTCTAGTTTTTTAATGCAACTTTAAGGCATGTTGCATTACCGAGATGTTACAATTTATTTGTCACATACATACTAAGTTAAATCCATGATGCCATTTTTAGAATAACGATGTCATTTTGAGAATAAATGATAACAAATATTTATTATATTATAATTTATTACAACTGTTAAAAGCACTAAATCTATTTTACACTGATCTGATTTACATCATGTCAGGATTGTGGTTCTTCAGCAATCAAATGTATTTATAGGTGACATGTTGGCAGTTTCATAGACATGTTTAAATTTCAATATTTAAAGGATGCGGATTTGAATGCGTTTGAATATTGAGTTTACTGTGCAAACGGGCATGTAAGGTTGTGGGGTTATTGTCCTACTGCAGACTGCCACATGTCTGTACACATCACTGTCTCATAAACACTGGACACCCTGATTATCTCCAGTCCTTACATAGTGGCCTGTCCAGAGGAAGAAATAAAAGAAATACAGATTATAGTTGGACCAGCACTGAGTGTGTGCTAACAACTGCACTATACAATAGGCTGGTTATGACCAAACATCCACTCCATCATTTATTGGTGCAGCAGCATTGTACCAGATGGTGGGGTGGGATGTTTCGTTACCACATCAGTGCAGGGAGCATAATCTCCCTGGTTCTAAACGGTTATTCATTCGGGTAACACCCTAGCCATTAGGTTGAACTAACTGGTCCCAAACCGATAAATTAGAGGATCTGGAGGAGCATTCGGCATAGACGGATTAAAATTAAGGAATCGCTTAGCGTCTGTTTTGCACAAGCATGAGCAGTGGAATTGATATGACACCAAAATATGCTATGTTAATGTAAGATACATTCGTTATTAATTAATATAGAATGTATATAACTGTTTAAATATTTAGTTTATAATATATTGCATGTGACGAGGTTTTATAGACGATATTGTCCTTGCACATTCTATTTCGCTATACTATTAAGTTTTTAGGTTCTTGATCTTGATGAATTATTTCTAGAGTACAGTAGAGTTCTAGAGTTTTTCACATTGAATCTATCTCTGGTTTCAATGTAGCTGTTGTCCAGTCCATCGTGACGTGGCTTAATGTGTGTTTGTGTAGTGCTCGGACAAAGCAGGGCAGTGACATAGTGTAAAGTCAGTTCTCTAGTGTGCTAATCAGATATCAGCTTGTTAGAGAGATTACTCCTCGATCGTGAGTGAACCGACACTGTTCCAATCTCACTAGCTAAAGCAATCGCAAAAAGGGAAATTGGACTTAGTGCTGATGAAAGATTAGACACGCTCATTTACACGACGAGAAAGAAGAGGTAGTCAATGATGTACACACTTGGTTTCCTCAGATTAAATACCTCGTCACCTTGGCTGATCCTTCTAGAGTTTCTGGGTGATGAAGCTAAACAAAAGCATTGTGTAATGATGTGAGTAAAACACAAACCTTCCAACAAAAACAGATTTCATTTTAATGATGTTCTGAAACATCTGTGTGTGTCCGTGTAATAACATACATGTTTAACTTTTTAGATTTAGAATACGTTCTCACTACTATTACACATAGTAGAAGTGCAGTAAACACACATTTACAGACTAGTGAACACACAATAGGGGGCTTCAATGACCACGAGTTACCGGAACAGCCCTAGTCACAGCACCCAGGGAGCAGTTAGTGGTTCGGTGCCATGCTCAAAGGCATTTCAGTCGTGACCTGTTTTCTCTCCAAATCAAACCAGCATCCTTCTGATCATAAGCCCAGTTCTCTAACCACCAGGCCACAGCTGGTCTAATGTAATCCATGTAATAACATTTACCTCGCATATGAGCAGACATAGTTTTAAATATTCCATAAATAAACATTTGATTGAAGATGGAGCCAAACAATATCACCGATAAGAGTGCTATAAGAGAAATGTATATTTAGAGATTATGTATATTCAACCCCCTGGGAATTAATATACATTAATATACATTCCAGTGGTGTGACATGAAAAAATATCCAGATTGTTCTAAAAGGTTTCTAGAGAAATGAATACAAATGAATCCGATTAAATTTTATAGTGTGTGGTGTTCGATTACTTGTCTACTATGTTTCGGTAAAGGTCAAGTTTTGGGGAGTTAGACGGTTTAAACTTTGTATTGACAGTACATGGAAATATCTTCCAAAGCAATTTTCCTACACCTGCCAAATACAAATATTTTTGTTCAGCCAAGAAACCTGTAATGTTAGTGTTTTTACTTTAAGTCTTCTGTAAGTACAGAATTTAAAGAGATTGATCTAATTTGTTAATTATTTTCTTATGCTGTTACTCGAAGTTAACCTCGAATTAATTGACTTTGCTATACAAATGGCAGGTGAGTGTCTGGGTAATAACAATATAAAGACAATAAACGACAGCTTAGCTGCTCTGCTAAACATTTATCTCGAGATCAAGTTATTCTAGGCTACAGAAGTTCTGTTTACATGCAGACATGCACAAAACTTTTTTGTTTGAGATCTATCCCAGTTGTGCTACAGTTGATAAGCTCCAACATCGAAATGCCAATCATTGATCTGTTTTTTGATGATGTGGTGAAAGGAGTGCAGAGGGCTTTAATGTGTAATAAGCTCACACACGTGCACTTTTGGAGGACAGACACTGTAAACCAGTCTGGTGCACTAACACTGCTAGATGAGACAGGAACCTGGTGTCTTAGGACCAAGAATATCCAGAACGCACTCCAGACCTTTTCAGAGACTGGACTAAATGAAGAGCTACATTTTGTATTATATAACTAATCTTTAGTCATTATAAATTTGTTAAATATGTAGTTGTTGATGTGTGTTTTTTTTGACTTTTTTTTTACTGTATATTGTTTTTTCATGGAGTTTTTCCGGAGAAATCCATCTGGAAATCTAATCCAGGACATGTTTGTTGTATTTATATTACTGACTCAAAGACCAGCTCTATTAGATTGGTCTGCATATTAGTCTGGAGATTCTTTTCTTTGTAAAGCTGCTTTGTGACAATGTTGTTGTAAAAAGTGCTATACAAATCAAGTTGATTTGACTTGAAGTTCATAAAATGTTCATGTTAATGTCTGTTCATGATTTACCAAAAATACTGCCATATTACTAGTAGGTCAGTTCTTGTGTCATCTTCATTTTCTAGTCATTTTTGAGTCCTTATTATAGCTACTTTGCACGTGATTAAGCATGAATTTAGCGATTCTCTAGCAGGGTGATGCTAATGTGCTCTGACTGGATGTCTATTGACAGTGTCAGTTAGTGTTAGAATAGGGGTTTTGATAGAATTTTTGAGCAGGGCATCAGTAAGGTTTTATGTGATATATTTTAATTGCTTTTTTGATTAAGTTTGTGGATTCGATTATGTTTGTGTAGTAAATTGGAGTGAACCCTATCTGGCTAGACATTCACAGTCAATCTGGATTTAATCATACATAATTGCAAACTGAAAATGAAATGGCATTTAACAAAAGAAACAACAGACTAAATGGGTGCAAATATCAGCAGTGGAAATATTTTAAATGTTTTAAAATGATAGTGTAACTAGTTTTTTTTATATGTACCTGGAATATGTAATCAGAAAATTGGCTTGTCACAGTCTTCGAAAACTACAGATCCTATTATTTTCATTAAAGTTAACTCGTTGCACCTGGTCTCAGTGCTACAAAATGGAGTTGCATTATAACACTGAGAAGGGGCGGCACGAGGGCTTATTGGTCGCCTCACAGCAAGATGTCCCAGGTTTGGTCCCCAATATTCTGAGCAGAGTTTGTTCTCTTTGTGTATGTGCGGATTTATTCCGGCTACTCCGATTTCCTCCAACAGTAAAAACAAAAAACAAGCAGGTAAGGTAAATTGTAAATACCAAATTGTCCATAACTGTGTGTGATGTGAAGTGTTTCGTGGGGTGGTGAAAGCTCATGTCACAAAAAATGGCTTTGAATCTTAGTGCAAGTCACATGGCTTTGTGCTCTCTACTGCACATTTGTGGCATGTCAGTCAGAAATATATTTACTTTTCTTTTTTTATTTAGGCCGAGGTAGAAGTGCAAGTTTTAGTTCTGATAGGGGTCACAGTAACACCTCTAACACTATATAACATTAGATCGTTTTTATTCTAGGCTCTGTGGTATCTGGAGCTAAAGAGCCAACGCAGACATAATTCTGTTTTAAAAGTAAAGTCATGCTGCTTAGTCATTCTAACAACCTCACACCTTTTATACAAAGCGATCTCACTCAAGAACAGAACGAACTCTACTGTTGTTTCTCTAGTTACAGTATTTCCATATAGTTTTTGTTTTAACTCAGATTCTGGACACCTTATTACATTTTTGGATTTACAGGCATTTAACAACATTGATTAGAAGCACACATGCCTCTCAGATACTATAGATTCAATCCATTCATCCATACAGCAATATTTATGTAAACAAGTATCTTTAAAACCAGTAAAATAGAAAGGAAAAATAGAAATCAGACCAGTTGTGCAGTCATGTGTTTTATAGTGGTTTTACTATACAGTGGTATACAGGATTAGTCAATTGAAGGGTGCTAGTTTAAACCTCATCAATACTAGGTTCCTGCTGTTGCGCTCTCGAGCAGAACTATCATTTGCTCAAACTGTAGCAAAAGGTATTTGCTAAATGTGTTAAATGTAAATCATATAAATCGACCTTATTTCGGGGGGGTCCAGAACTTGTCATTATGGGGAAAAGAGTTTGTCAGTTTGTTACATTGTTCTAGTATGTCTGAATTTTTGTATAGTTGAATAAAAGTGTGATAACATATGAATTATTCAGATAGAATAAAGTATGCAAACAACATGGTTTAATATTGCTTAATACATTATTAAGTTCCACCGCTCAGTTTGCTATGCCCTCTGTCAGCTTCGTTCAGCATCACACAGATCTGCATTAGGTCTTTCGGTGCATCGGAAGCTGTTATCGGCTTAATTGGTTGGGAGAGTTTTGAGGTACAGTGCAGTTCTGTCATTTTCAGGATACGTCGATTTATATTTTTATCACTTCTTCATGGTTGACATAACGCAGCTTTGAGAAATGTTTTGCAGGCATCTTGCATTTCTCAGTCAGATCGCTATACGTGTTTTTCTCTCCTAGATTTTGTTAACCACTCTAAAGCATACTCCTTCGTGAAGGATCTAACAGGAAAAAACTCCTACAATTTCAACATGTTATTCAGTAGATGGGTTTTATTTGGAGACTAACGTGACATGGTAATGTAATAAAAGCCTTATCAAAAAGGCATATCAGATGTGTTTTAAGAACACTTTAAAGGATATAGTGTACCAGTTTGTGAGCTATAAATCATGTCACCAAGCATAGGGTGGAAGATTTAAAGCACTCCTAAAATTCCACATTGCAATTTATTTTGGTGGTGTCCAAACTATGGGTGCTTTTCAATTATTTAACCAAGCCCTATTTCTTTCATTTTCTGGCTCTATTTACTCTTCAACATGGGCAGAAAACCTGCCAATCGTATGTCATAAGCTAGATAAAATATACGTTTAAAGCAGCAATGATAACTTGTTAATGTACTTAAGATGTTTATGCAGGCTACAATCCACCACCAACAGATATAACCATGATTAATCCTTGTACATTTAAGTTGCAGCAAATGTTCCAAAAAGATCCAGTGCATAAAAATGTCTCGCCCCCCAAACAAGTTTATTCAGACAATAAAGTTATAAATGTATAAAGCCACTGATTCAGACGATTATGCAGTGTGCCTCACACTTAGAAAGCTGTAATATATTACAAGATTGTTTTTAATTAGTTTAAACATAGTAGTATAATAATGACAGTGTTGCATGTGCAGTCATTTAGCACCATGTCCATTGAGTCTAGAGTTGTCCACAACCAAGGACTTTGTTGGTCGACCAATGTTCGTCATTTACTTCAATTAATCGACTAATAGTCGACTAAAAATACCATTTTGACCGGGATCCACATTTGTGAAGTTTTACCTTTAATGCCGGGCTGCCGCAGATCACAATAAAGCATGATCACAAAAATGCTAGAAATGTTTACAACACTGTTTTAGCCGATTTTCGGAAGAAATGCTGGGAGTCAACGGGTTAAATAATAAGTAAAACTAACCAATACTGGCGACAAAACAAAATGTACTTCAATATTTATTGCATTCAAACTTCAGATGGGCATCGGGTAGTTAGGCTAGTAAGCTACTTACATGTTTGACGTAGTAACGCATGTTTGTGGTGGACAAATGATAGGCGAATGTTTTCCTGCTAATTCGGCAATTAAGCCTCTTTGGGTCTTTATCCTTTTCAAAACGATCCCATATTTTAGAGCTCCTTCCAGACATGGAATAAATTCATGTCACGTCTTCCTTTGTCAAATTAATAGTCCCAGAAGCCTTTGAACGACGCTTTTTTTTCTGCGACCAATCGACCAATAGAATTTGGCCGACTAGTAATTTTTTGGGTCGACCAAGGATTAATCGATTATTCGCCGTCAGCCCTAATCATGAGTGGCAATCACTGTTGAGTAAAATCAATCAAAAAACACAGTAGAACCGAGAGCTATGATTAAGTAAGACCATTTCCACACACACACACAATGCAATGGGAACTCAAGGGTTTAGGGGGTAACGGCTGTTAAGATGTTGAGACAACATTTTCACAATTGGATTGACCACCACAGAGTCCCCATTGAGAAGCAATGTGCAGTGATCAGACTACCATCATCAATGCAAGACCTTGGGTAAGATGTCAGGCCATGTGGCCTGAAAGTTGTATAGGTATTCAATAAACAACGGTGAGTGATGAGACAAAAGATGTAAAAATGTTCTTTTTCAATTCAAATTCAAAAATTGCTAAATGTAATTTTTACTCCCAGTCAATCTCAAGCTCCGGAAGTTGTTGTTTCTTTGGATGCGGAAAAGGCCTTTGATCGCATCGAATGGGACTATTTGCTCTTTGCTTTGAGCAAATATGGATTTGACAAGTGAATTTGTTTGGGTTAAACTGCTTTATGTCTCGCCAACTGGCATTGTGTAAGCACCAACTTGGTCAGTTCTTCTCACTTCATTATTTTGTGGGACTAGTCAGCCTTGCCTCTTATCTCCTTTGCTCTTTGCTTTAGCATTAGAGCCTTTATCTTTGTTTTAGCCCTTTGTTCTTCTACTCTTTTAAAAGGCATTTTGTGATTCGGTGTAGAGAGTAAAGTCTCTTAATGACCTACTACTGTATATTTTGAGATCTCTTAGAAACTATTCCAGTAGCAGAACATATCCTAAAGGTATTTTGATGTTTTTCAAGATATTAGTTAAACTTTGAGTGAGTGAGTGCTTCCTGATTAGCCAGGCAATGTCACCTGAGGTTTAAGGTATTTGGGGATTAATATTACCTGCATCATGTGGAAATTTCCTGTAAAAATGTGGAGAGACAGATACACTTGAATGATACAATAATACAAGGCAAAAGCAGTAGAAAAATGCAGTTGGAGTCTGTCTTTCGTCTTCAGGTTTTTTACATTATTACACATATTTACACATTCATAGTAAAACACACCCACATAATTAATCATCCAATCCTCGATGATCACATGTAGACACATACACTTGTTATTTTTCTAGTTTCAGTAGACAATTCAACTCCTTAAGGTTGGCCTTGGGCCGCTGGAGGGAGCAGAACTCCCTATCTAGCTATGGATTAAGCAGAAATAAACTGACCTGACACAAAGTTAGCCTTAAGAATAACAAACTCAATGAATTACTATTTCAAAGTAACATAAGTCATTAAAATGTAATTACTACCAGTAATACAAAGAATTACAAATGATCAATAATAATGTAATAATAAAAATTTCATATATTAGTAGACATACTTGTGTGAAGGAAATTTAATGTATTACATCATCATACCCATTCAGAAATGAATGAATATCTTCTAAGATGGAACAGTCTCCCACTTTCACTATCCAATAAAGTTCAATATCTTGCCTATTTTTCTATTTTTGTTCTAATGTTTTTCGGTATTCCTGTCTAAATCTTTTTTTTTTTTTTAAGAAATTGACAATTATAGTTTTATTTGGTTGGGTAGGGTACCTTGAACTGGGAATACTATTCTGCAAAAATTTGAGGATTTGGGAAAGAAGCTGGGGGATAAAGTCAACTTTATTCCTATAACGCTTTTTCCAATAGACATTGTCTCAAAGCAACTTTACAAAATACAGGATGAACAGAAACCCCCTGTTGAGCAAGCCAAGGGTGACTGTGGCAAGGAAAAAAACCCTGAAAAAATCACAGGAAGAAACCCCGAGAGGAACCAGACCCAGGGACCATCCTTCTTGGGGAAAAAAACAACAAAAGAAGAAAAGCGTTCGTGATCTTGACGATGGTTAGGACTCGTACCCAGAAGTGCGCTGGTCCGAGCGCATCTGCTGCATCACGACACCCTTCAAGGGCTCGTGAGAAATCCATCAAATTGGCCAGAATGGGAAAATCACTTTGGATTCATCATCGTACTTCATCATCATTTAAAGTGACTTCCTTAGCGAAGAAAGTTTCTTCAAGATCGTTTCGAATACGAACGAATCCTCTCTTTAGTTTTTATTTGTGTTTTATTTATTATTAAATTCTGCCCATTGTTAAGTAGATACAAACTGTGCACAAAAACATTAAAAGCCCCGAAAGCTGGCAGGCAGGCGTATTTTAGTCGAGAGGATATTACAGCGTGTAGGAGATGAAACAGAGCACTTAAGACATTAAACGTATCGTGTCGACAGTTCAAAAGGTTTTGGAACGCAGCCCATATTTATCTAAAACCTCTGGACTACCTTGCAAGGCAATGATTAGAGCATTATGGGTATTATCTGGTCAACGGCAAAACGAAGAATGACTTGGATGAGGGTGAACTCGATATGGCCAGATGACCTCAATGAGCTCAATGACCTCGAAGGCTGAGGTCCGGTGAGGGATCGACCGTGAACATACAGAATGCGGCGACGGTTTTAATCCCGGCGATGAAAGGAACGCATAACAACATTCCAAACTCGTCTGTGTACGGTGTTGCACATTTACTAGCCGGTCCCATGCTAACACGTTTGACATGAAGTCTGACATGCCTGTCAAATCCTGTCTTCTCTGGGATCATGTGGGCGGCTGTGTGTGTGTGTGTGTGTGTGTCCTTTATCTGACGAGAAACGGCCTCAACACAGACTGGAGCACGATTCACCTTGAGCCTCCGGAAGGACCCGCTGGAAATACCAGATAAAACACGCATGACTCTTTCAGGCAGGTCGAGTCACGTCCTTATGACCGGAATGTCCCAGAAAAAATACGCTGCTTGTAGGTTGTCACGGGTATCTGTAGCCGTGCTGACCGCAGTGCATCCCACAGCACACGCTCGCACGTGTGACAATGACTTATGACCTGCTGCACATATAGAGGGGTGACAAATAATAGGAGTGACGAGTAATGCAGAAAGTGCAGGTCACATGACTTTGGGCGGCACGTTGTTTAGTATGTGTGTGTGTGTGTGTGTGTGTGTGTGTGTGTGTGTGTGTGTGTGTGTGCGCGTATATAAAACTCAAGTATCTATCGTAAATGACCCCTCTCTCACCACCCAGTAAAAGCACCCGGTGTAAACACAACCTAACAAGGGTGTCGAATTGTTCCTGGCTGGGTGCGTAACGACACTCATGATGCTTCGTTCTCTCCGAATGCCCTGGCAGAACCGTGATAAGCGCTGTGCCAGACTCGTCCTCAAACTTGCCCGTGAGCCAAATGTGCCCACATTCTAATTTCGATTCGCCCACGGCCGCGAAACACGTTTTCTTTTGTGCCCGCAGGTAACACCTGTACGGTACCTCACCACAGAATGCCTGGTCATGACAGCCGAATGTTTCGTGAGTGTAATACTAGACAAAATACAGCGTCTCACGGGAGGGGGGAAGAAGGTCACGCCACAGCCGAGTAATACAGCGTCTCACAGGGAGGGGGGGAGGACGCTCACGCCACAGCCGA
>JAOTRQ010051045.1:0-15233 GCA_028565875.1 Hoplisoma paleatum | reverse complement strand
AGTGATTCTTAGACTTAAGAGTTTTGATAACTTGCACTTACACTTAACTCTGAGATTAGGAGCAAATCTAAGAATTTATCAGCACTTAAGTCCAAAATTCCACTCTAAGAAGTTTGATAAATACAGGCCCAGGTTTTTAAATCTAATTTTAAAATCACACAAAACCTCAATACTAGTAGTAAAAACGTGAACCAACACCTGCAAGCCGCTGAAGGAAGGAACGAAACACACTCCGCCAGAGTCGCTCACACTGTTTGCCATGGCCGTCGTCTCCTTCACGTCTTTAAACAGCTCTGCAACACACACACACACACACACGCACGCACGCACGCACGCACGCACGCACGCACGCACACGAGTAAACACACTCCTTAGTTTGACTGATAGCCATCTGGTACTGAAGCCCATCTGGTTGACAGCACCGCTGGAAGGTGGTGGGTACTCACCGATCTCTTGTGCCCATTTGATGGCGGTTCCGGTGCCAGCAGCATTTCCTTCAGCAAGGTACACCACCTCAGATCCAATCTTCCATCCAACCAGAGGATACAAACCTAACAAACACACGCAGAGCCTAAATAGACGTGCACACACATTCCACTCAACCTTTATAAAAACAACACAAACTACAGTTTGTTAAATTTCTGCTTTGATCCATGTGTGTACCAGCCACTGAAGTGTGTGGTTTGTTTCCGGTGTTGATGTCCATGAAGGTTCCAGTTCCCATTGTGATGTTCACATCTCCGGTATCGAAGCAGCATTCACCGAACATCGCTGCCTGCTGGTCGGCCATCTGAGCATCAGAGACAAGCACAGGAATTCATTTCAAATTTATAGAACAATTTTATTATGGATATAATTCGTCTTCTTTTTATTATTCATCCAGAGAAAACATTTCTGATATAGAAAATAATAAAACAATAAACAGATAAGTCTGATTACTCACGACTGACATGATAGGTATTGAAACCCCAAATATAGAAGAATCAGATGAGCCGTAGTGATAACTGGAGAGAGAGAGAGAGAGAGAGAGAGAGAGAGAGAGAGAGAGAGAGAGAAAGAGACACAGACAAGAAGACAGACAGCAAAAAAATACAGAATTAAAAATGCAAACAGACGAGAGCAAGACCAATAGAGAAAAAAAGACAAACAAAAACAGAGAGAAGAGCAGAGAGACAAGCAGACAAACACACACACAGTTTCATTTCCATAAATAATAAATAACGTCATCACTTCGTAACCTGCCAATTGTGAGGTTGTTGTACCTTGTGTCATGCACCTTAGGTAGAATGGACTGAGGTAAAGAGAGGAGAGAGCACAAAAAGCCACTCCAACACATCTACAACACAGACGCATACATTCAAGATAAATATTAAAAAAGGAAGTATAGGGCATCTCAGGTGAGCTGGTATGTGCAAGGCTCTACCTGATATGAATCGAATATGGCGGTGGAACTGGCATTGGAATAATCTGTAGCGTGGACTGAACCTACAAAGGAAACACACACATGTAAAAACGGTATAGAAAGTTCTACACAAAAAACATCTGATGTTTTGGGGTATTTTTTGTCCCATCTACCTTTAGTCAGTTTATAAAGCAGCCAAGTATCAATGGTCCCGAAACAGCAGGTCCCCTCATCCACTGCTTGCATCAGCTAAGAAATGTGGACAACTAAATAAATAAATAATAATAACAACCAGCAGTTATTATAATAAATCTGAGAATGAAATAAAGTACCTGAGGGATGTGACGTAAGGCCCAGGCGAGTCTCATAGAGACGTGTTGTGTTGTAAAAACTACCAGACTGGCGGCAAGGAAGCGTTTTTGTCTGGTGAGGAAATGCAGCGCCTTTGTAACTCCATGAACGACCTACACACAACATGCAAAATACACAGACACACACACACACTCAAAGCATTAATATACAGCACCGTTTTGTGTATTAAAGGCTTCCTTCTTGATCTTTTAATAAAAGCAGATAGCAAAATTACAAATAAAAGAATTGCTTGCTAGAATTTGCTTGCTACGAGTGTCCATCAAAATATTAGCCGAGATCTTTCTGGGTTTGAACCTCAGTGATGTTATAAACAACTCAGTTCACTAGACTGGCTGTGTCTGAAAGAGTGAAAATACCCAAAGCCCCAGAACGTATTGGCACCTGTTCTCCCAAATTCTAGCTTCTGTACCCGTTGTCCACTTTAATTTTTGTGTAATTAGTCGCTGATATATTCTAACTAATACAAGCAAGGAATAAAAATGTGCAGGTTACTTTAAGATCCATCTTATTTCAATGTATTCCTGATCTTTATTAAAGCAAAAGTATTTATTATCTGATAACTTGATTGATTGCTTGAAAAATTGCTAAAACGCACACCTTCATTGTGCACGAGTTGTTCCACGATCTCACCATCTCAGCCGAGCGCAGGTCCTGCCAGGTGATAAAGTTGTGAAACGCTTTTCCAGACTTTCTGAAAGCCAGAACAATAAAACCATGATAAGGATGATTGTACTGCACACCCAAATCATATCAGCAGCCATACCACTGTCACACATGAGCAAACATTTATTTTAGAATATCTTTTGTATGACCAAGTCTGATTTCCACTACACGTTTCTGCCCGTTGTAACGTAGAATAGGGGACCCAGATGAGACACAGAAGTGTCAAACCCATCCTCAGAAGGCCGGTGTGGCTGTTGGTTTTTACTCCAACCAGATCAGAACACCTGATTTCACTAGTATAATTTAGCAGGCGTCAGATAACCAGCTGATCATGAGACCTCCTGTGTTTGTTTGAATAAAAGCCAGAACGATTACTCTATGTATCTATAAAGTTTTGCTTGCCACAGTCACCCTCTGCTTGCTCAACATGGGTTTTTGATCTGGTTGTCTTAAAATATGTAAAGCTGCTTTATAACAATGTATGTAAGAAGTAATGTACTAATAACACAGACTTGACCCTTCACCCTGGGGTCACGCTCACCTGTCCCAGGTAGTGAAGGTGGCTCGCTGAGTAGAGATTCCTAATGCCTCCATCTGATACATTTGTAACCCAGAATCTGAAAGAAACAGATAGAAAACAGAAGAAAAACTATATTATTTTACTGACCAGGGTCTCGGTGCTCTTAGGTCATGTCAGATCCACAACAGCTATCATTTCACACAATGTAAGACACAGAGGAAGTCCATGCTAATGGACCCAACCAATAACAATTTTGGCAATACTATGACTCGGACAAGCATTTGGACAAGCCCTAACCCTTGCCCCACCACAGCCTTTTGTTGATTAGACTGTGTGGGCTTTTGCTCATGACCAAATAGCCACATGCGACTGACCATGTAGTCCTGTATGATCTGCCCTTTTACCCTTACACTGGTACCCTCATCAGTAAATGTTTCTCACTGGTTCTCACCCTGCACTGCTCCCTTGACCACGCTGACGAACCCCTGCCACAGATCTTCCGGGTCCAGCTCAACCCAACCACTTTGAGGGTACAGCAAAGGCACCTAGGGTGAGAAAAGTAGGGTGTTATAATTAATGTCAGAGACATAGATCACATACACAGACAATATACACCCAAACAACAACGATCCCGGGTGTAGTAATCAGCTGACCAGCTGTGTGTTACACTGTGTGTGTGAATCAGATGACACTACACACTCAGTAGAGTCACATCCTGACAGTTTATTTCTGACAGGAACATGGTGCATCAGTCTGGGCATCTGTCTGTCTGTGTGAAGGGGGATGTCTAGGTGATATGATATGATATGATATCGCAATTAAATATTATTGTTATTAGGGTTCGATTCACTACTGCTGAACTGAAAGAGAAACTTAAAGTTGTGACTTGTTAAATGTTCCACATCCTAAGGTTGTCAGATTATCTACCATCATTACGGAAATCTTAACAGACCAAACTAAACACACTAAACCTGCTGCACCAGAACAAACATATTTACTTAATATTTATTATTTATAGTGAATAACCGCGTGCGTGTTATTGAGACTAAGGATCAGTCAGGTTAAGAATTAAAATGTGTGTTGATCTAGGTGCATTAGTTTTAATAGACAGGTGTGTTGATAAGCAACAGGTGAGCTTGTTATAGTGTATGGGAGTGGCTGTTACCTTCTTGCTGTAGGATCCCCGGATGTTGGCTTGTTTGTCGTATACATGGCAGCGAATGGACGTCGTTCCCACGTCCACTGAGAGAATAAAACTCTCCCTTTTGCTCAGTCCGTTCCTGAGCGTTCCCATTACCGTTTCCTCTCACAGCGCCGCGACCCCCCGCTTCTCTGACATGGCGTTATTTGTGTTGTTTACTTGAGTAGAAATGAATTCCCGCGCTTTTATTCCGCGTTAGAAACAGATTTCTGGACTTTAAAGTTCCTCTCAGACAGGGCGCGCGAGACTTCAGGCAATCGGGGCGGGACAGAGCGCACGCGGATAACGGTCACACGCATCTGATTGGCTGAGAGCGAAGGTTTCGTCACAATAACTCACGATACACAATTGAGCGTTGTTAAAAAGGCTGTATCCCAAATCACACAACTCACCTACAATATACACTAATAAACCAATAATAAATACAATTTCTTATCTGTATTGAACGTTTTAAATACTTTACTTTTAAATGTATTACAAACCGAATACTATTAAAATGTTTTCTATTACAATTGTGCTTGAACATTTAAGGGTAGCAACCTAGCAGAACAACTACGTCATCACATCATCCGATAAGTGGGTGTGGGATTTCTTAAAGACGCAGGACACCATTTAGGTCGCGCCCCACATCAACAAATTGCTGATTATTCTTTTGGCAATCAATTCATGCCACCTGCTTGTGGACTTCGGATGTTGGACTTAATGCAAGCTTTTGGCTGGAGTACTAATATATGTGGAGCTTTTTTAATTCTTTAAACTCGAAAGGTTTTAACATTTGCCGTATAATGGATGTAAGATGCTTTCAAATTGGACATTGAAATATAATGTTTTAAAATGTTGAAAACTAAATAAAATACAGCAGTTGAGATTAAGGGCATGTGATGGCTATTACTACCCTCAAAATGAAAACCATTGTAGAAAAAGGGATCTGGTCTAAAAAAGAAATAGTATTTCGAATCTGTAGATTTATTGTAGTTTATTGTACAGTTTGCAAATTATTTATCTCCAGCATACTGCTGGAGCAGCTTGTTTAGAGTTTTCAGTCTCTGTAACACTGCACCGTAACATTGCTAGAGCTGTTTGAGTACACTAAGCACATTTTATAATATTTACATTTTCCACATTTATCTAAAGTAACTTACAGTATACAATCCAAGCAATGAGGGGTAAGTGCCATGCACAAGGTTCCAGCAGTAGTGAACTGCCATACGGCTGCTGCCTATGCTATCCTAAATAAGATCTTTCCACATTTTACATAATAATGAACAGAACTTTTGAACAACCAACGTTTATTAAAAGGTCTGTATACAGCGCAAAACAGGAGCCTCAGATTAAAATGTTCTGGTACTTAGTTACAGAACTCATGTAGAAAAAGCTCAGAAGCCTGCATTTTAAATGCTTTGAAATGCATTTTAAAAAACAAACTAAAAAATGATGCAATTGTTGCAGATTTGATTTTAGAAAGTGGCTCAAGCTCCAGAATAAAATGGAAACAAAAGAAGAGCAGAAACAGCTGTAGGGCTGAAATTTGGTGTAAAATAGGATACAGAGCACCAAAAAGCTTTCCTCCGTGTGCAGAAATTAGCATGAATGATAAATCTAACTGAAATATGAACTAACAACCTAAAAAAAAAAAAGCCAAATTGCGTAGCAGAATGGCCATCGTACCTGTTTTTAATATGAAAACTGCTGTGTAGGTCAGGAAGCACAGAAAGTCATATCAGACTAAACGGATTGTGTTACTGAACTGGCATCATGTCTGAAATAATATCGGTCATAAAGAGAAATGAATTCTTTATGTATGAAAAGGCTCAAATAAAGTTCAAACACCTTTAATACTGAATATTAAAAATTGTTGAATTTAAAGTATCAATGTTTATATTAATTAATTCGTTTCCATTTAAAAATAAAACCAGCTAATTATGTATTCTATTTTTTTAATGCTGGTATAAAATCAAGCAGCACATGACTGGCCTTAATTAAAGTGATGAAACGTGTTTTGAAAACTAAAGACCCGTGGGCTTAACAATTAGTTTGGACAATTGAACACCAAAAAAAACACAATAGGGAACTTCTGTGGGGAAGTATGAGCTACATCAGCTAAAGAGAAAGTGGCAAAGTTGTGATGAGTCAGAGGAAAATGACCTGGTGCAAAGTTCCAAGTTCTACAGCTGTCAAATCGCATTGACGAGGAGTAATCTGAATTCTGAACGTGAACAGATAGACGAGCTGGAGTGGACAGTGCAAACAAACTACAGTCACAAACTAATTTCTGAATTGGAAGAATTAAAAACCCAGAACTGAAGAGACGCTCTGATCTGAGTAAAAGTGAAAATTTTGAAGTGTCTCTCTGCCGATCTCATGATTCATTTGGCACAAAAATTAAAAGAACGCTTTTTTTTCCATCTCCAGCTGGGGAACAAACGCTGTACTGTCTAAATTCTCTCCCGGTAATGTAAAATATAATAAAAATAAAACATCAGCGCATCAGGATGTTTGAGCAGACTCAGTCTGCCACTTTAGCAGCATCGAAGTTGACCGCTAGTTTCCTGTGCTTGCGTTTGGAAGCTGAACCCGGAGTGTGGGTGGTTTTGGGTGCGTGCCCGGGTGTTTTTGGGGTGTTGGGGCCGTTCCTACAGTCCTGCCCACTGACCGGGGGAGGTGTTTTTGATACGGTGGGTTTGGATGATGTCTGGGAGGGTTCAAGCTCGGGTTGAGCCGCGCTCTGTGGTTCGGACCTCGAGTCCTGATGCTTCCAGCCTGAGACACGCTTCTTCGTCACCTGAGGTACACAACATGCAGAGTAGAAAGAGGTACAATAAAGAAGAGATGAATCAGAAGATTAAAGACACCCACAGGGAACAAGAATCAGATCAGATTCCTGATTAGAACAAACTTATGCGCCCACATAAATAAACTGGCTAAACCAGTTTGTAACCAAAGTCGCAACCAGAGTTGTAATAGTTCACAGAAACATATTTTAGGGCTTTTTCATGGCAGTATATAATTAATTTGAACAAAATTATTTACTTATTTAGTAACAACATAAATTTAGTAACATTTCCATATAAAAGTGACGATTGAAATGTAAAAAATTCTCCAATACTCAAGGGTAAAAAAAAAAAAAAAATCAATCAGATGTTGTTATTCATTTCTGCTTGCTGCTGATTGGCTGCTGCCCTGTGACATGTCTCCGTGTGTTTTGGTGGCACATATTTGGGTTGAAAATATAAAAAAATAACTCCACAACTTGAGGAATGTAACCACTGACAATCTGAGGGCTTAACTGTTTATGGAAAGTATAAGAGAATGCTGAATGTCCACAGTCAAGTGAACCTGGAAAAATCCACATACATACCATTTAAATAAAAGTATTTCTTGCCTGCATAGGGATGAACTGGTTGTGAGAGCCGAGGTTGGTAGGAGGCGGAGGTCCTCGGGCCCCGGGAAACGTTGCTCCATAGAAAGGAGGCCCCTGTGGAGGAAAGGGCACCCCCCAGGGCACAGGGCCAAAACCTTGGTGAGGAATCATTATCCCTCCTGTATGAGATAAAAGAGAAACAAGAGCATCAGAACTGAACCTGAAAGAATTGGGATTAAACTAGTGACTGTAATTGAGATTAAACTAGATGTGATGTAATTAAACTAGATGTGACTGTAATTGAAATTAAACTAGATGTAATTGGAATTAAATTTATGAGATTGAATATGAAAGGATGTGAACGATAAAAGAAAAGCTTTCATATAAATCCCGACTCCTTCACCTGTGGGGGGTCCGAATATGGCCGGATGAGGAGCCATCGGCCTCAACGGTTGCATGCCGGCGAACAGAGGGGGAGGCGGAACAGGAAATGAGCCCACCGAATTCTGGAAGAGAGTAAAACCAGGAGAATTATTTCTATTAGTGATGTAATGATTCAAAATTATTTCTAAAGATTCGAGTCTTGTGGGGCACAAAAGTGCACATTTTACACACACACACACACACACACACACACGTGCGCGCACACATGGAAGTATGCATGCTCTCATAAATAAATAAATAACCAGGAGTGTAAAACCGTGAATATTAACATCCCTCATGTATAAATAGCTGTAATAAATATAAAATCACCACTGAAACCCAGAGCTGCGTTTTTTATGTTGACTTTATAATGACCGTGCTGGGAAATTGAACTTGGATGACTCAATAGTTGTATAACCTTTGTGCGTGGGCATGTACCCGGCAGGCACTAGCATGTGTTTATTTATGTTGTTTCTTTTCATCTGTCTGACCTTCAGACTTGAAGCTAAGTCTGCCAAAGATCAAAGATGTTCCAGGTACAAGTCCATGTGATTACACGTCTGGTGCTTTAAAAACTATTTAACCGACTGAACGGACGGGAACGCAGTGAGCTTTGTTTTCAGAGTGTGAAAATATCTGAAAATGCAGTGCCATGGTCCACCAAAAGTATTGCACATGTTCTTCGGCAAAATGTCGGTAGTAAATATGACTGCGAATCCGAAATATATAAGCCGTGAAGGAATATTACATTTACTGTTCTGTACCACGAGGGGACGATTCGAGCCGATTCCTTGTGGTCGTGGATCACTAAAACACCGGCGCATTCAACTTTCCTCATCAGTTGTACAGTTCCAGATGTTACTCTTTCAGTAAGACCTCTCTTTAAGAGCCAAAACTCCCAACAAAAAAACTGACATGCGCCACCTAGTGAAAGTCTTGGCTAGACTTCTCTTGAACATTAAACGTTTACTGATTCTGTCGAGGTTTCTCTGTACCCAGTAGTAAAAATACTGCACTAATCGAAAGATTGCTGGGTCACGTCCCACTACTGCTAGGTCGTCACCGTTGGGCTGTAATTGCTTGAATAATAGTGTCTGCTATTGTATTACGAGGTCACCGCCATTTTTATTTACACCAGATGCTCTTGTAAATGCCCTCTCACGCCCCTTATTCTATCCAAGCTTGGGACCTAAATAGACACTAACAAGTGCACCTCGGAATGCTACTTAGCCAGAGTGCATCATGCTAGTGTAGAAAAATCGTTTGAGCTGAGCCTGCGTGTTAACAAGGAAGATGGTTACCAGACGCTGGAGGGTGAAGAGCGCCGCTTTCTCATTAGCTTCGGCTTCAGACTGGCACTGAGGGCCATGCAGCACCAGCCCATTCGAGAGCTTCACCTGGCACACAGTCAGACCCTGTGACAACAGGGCAAACATACAAACACACACACACACAATGAACCAATGGCGAAAGGCTGCACATCATTACAAACCTCAGCATCTTTACATTTTTGAATACACCCTTTGCAAAAACAAAGTGATCTCCCTTAATAAACGGTCTGTCAATCTAGGGACGGTGTAGCCTAGTGGGTAGAGCTTTGGGCTATGAACGCAAAGATTGGGGGTTCTAATCCCTGAGCAAGCCCCTTAACCCTGTCTGCTCCGGGGGCGCTGTAAGTGTAACGACCTTATTCCAAAACGACTTACATTACCGTATACAGTGTAAACAAATAAGGGTGTCCTTTGGATTACTAGTCCTTTACCCTAAATACTAGACTAGTATTGATGTTTAATGTGTATAAAGGTGTGCAAGTGGAGTTAATGCAGTTAAGGAGTTTTCAGTACATACAAGGAAACGCTTGTGCCAACTCGCCCAATTGTTATGAATGGCACGATGCTAACTGTGTTAGCTCAGTAGTAAAATGTGTTGTAATCACTATAAGTAGCAACAATTTGTCTGGTTTTTACAGATTTATATTTGTGACTGTTAGTACTGTATAAGAATCTGGATAAGAGCGTATGCAAACAAATAACTTGACTAATAAGGCAAAGAGTAAATAAAACCCGATTTATTTAGAAAGCTAATCAGCTCACTCAGATTTCGAACGTGCCCCTTATTCTTTCCCCATTTCTGTCCCGATCAGGTCGTATATAAGATTCCAACATCTTTCTCACCTGTCTGTTGTGGAGGAAGGTGAACTCTGGTGGCCCTATTTTTAACCCGGTACACACTCGGGCCAGTTCGACAGCCATGCAGGGCAGTAATGGGGGGGTGGGTGCATCATCCTGAGGGGTGTTTATTCTGGCAGCTGCAGGAGTAAGAGCAGTGAATAACCACGAGTTCTCACAGACACGCTCGAAAGTGACTGTGGAACAATCCTCAAAAAACAGAAGGATGTTTACATACCCAGTTTCTTAGACGAGCGTCTTCTCTGTTGCTGGGCAGCTGGATCAGAGGGATTCTGGGACGTGTTCTGAGAGGCTGCGGTGCTTCCTGACCCGTCTATCTTTAGCATCTCCTTCAGCATCATGGTTCCCATCTGATCAGAACAATGATATGACCGAGCTGAATAGCCAAGCAGCGATATTACTATAGAAACTCATAGGAAGGACAAAAATGACGAGCGAGGGGTAGGGGTCGAGGTGGCACGGGTAGAAAGAATGAAGGAAAACTGACCTTAACGATTTGTTTAGATTTTGTCCTGAAATGTCAGTCACTTAATTTATATCTACAGTTCCCTCATTCACTGGCTTTAACAAAAATTGTTAAATTGGAAAACGCTTACAGATTTGTGTCCGATTACTTTTGCCCCTTATTTTGACTCACCATAGCGAACGACTGGGGGGAAAGGGGATCTCCTGTGACGGTCTGATCTTCAGGCTCCCTAGGAGGAGAATTTTTTGGCCCTTCGGGTTCTTTCGAGATCTTCAGATTGGCCAGCAGCTCCTGGAACTCCGGACTCACCTGCGGCACCAAGAACCAAAACGATTCAGAGTCATTTCAGAGTGAATCAAATAGCATCCAGGAGGACATAAGTACCTGGTTCGAAGACTTCGGTGATGCAACAGTATCTGGATCTTCGTTTCTCTTCAGCAGTCGAATAGTCGGACCTGGAACCTGCAACAGCGGCCACAACTTTACTATGGAATCAATCCCTGATTCTGTCAGTAAAACAGATCACTGAACAGGGTTCATTTTTAGGAAAGAAAGGTTCTGCTAGTGTGAGAATGTAACAAATTGGTGGTGCTTGTAACACTCCTATCAACCAGTCAGGCATCACACAGACACACGACTGCATACTGACCAAGATGACACACTTAATGGTTTCCTAAAGGTTTTAATGTGCTGAGTTTAGATTGTGTACATGATGTGTGTGTGTTTGTGTGTGTGTGTGTGTGTGTGTGTGTGTGTGTGTGTGTGTGTGTGCACGTGCGTGCAAGAACGTACAGGTTTACTAGAGGTTTCATTGTTCTGCTGTTGAGCTGGGCCTTTATTAACCTACACACACACAGACAATTACTGATCCAGTAAAACCACACTCACACTCACCCACACACACCCCCACACTACTCTACTCTCATGCTCTACTCTACAAACACACTCTACAGACGCACACTTAACATACTGTACATGAACACTACATATACATTATACACACACAAAAAAACACACAATGATACACTTACATGGTTCTGCCAGTGATCTGGTGGTTTTTGAGGTAGAGCCTGCAGAGCCTGCCAGACATTACCAAATTCCTCCTCCTTGTTCACAGAGCCCTGAACACACCACACATACATACATACATACATACATACAAACTTTAATCCAAAGCGACACGGACTTGTCTATGCAATCAAGGGTGAAAGGCCTTGCAAGCAGCGACCTTTAAAAATCTAATCCAGTATTTTATCCACTAGGCTACAACTATCAACTATCGAATATATTCATCCTGCATTCAAACTATTCTATTCATCTCAAATACATGTCGATGTGTATGAAAACTATATTCACAACTACATTCACACTCATATAAACACACACGCTGACATATACACACGCACACACACACCCTCTCCCACATATACGTACCTTGTGCTGAGATTTCTGGTTCAGGCCTTTCTGAGAAAGAATCCTGTTTCCCTGAGAATCTGCAGCCCGTCTGCCATTCTGACAAAGACAGATTCATTTATTTAATGATTTTTTTGATTTACTTAGAAAATAAAGTGTATGTTTTTAAACAAACAAAACTGCACATTTCATTAATTTACATGACATTAATACCTGTTCTCATAAGGTGTATGACATATACGAGGCATATCAATCATACCGGCTGAGCACAAGCTACAATTTTGGAGCCGGCTCCAAGCAGCATACTTGTGTGTGTGTGTGTGTGTATATATATAGTGTTACCTGTGTGGGTTTGAACGGCGAGCGTGGTGAATGGTTGAGCTGGTCCAGCTGCTGTTTGTGTGGATGCTGCGAAGAAGAGGAGGAGGAAGAAGGCTGAGGCTTGACAATGGCAGTGAGTTTCTGAGAGTTTTGTTCGTGACGATTCCCATGGCTCAGGTTGATTAAGGCACTCGGAGGGATTCGATAGCCCCGGCCCGGGGAACACCTGCGCGCACACACACACAAAATATATCAACACACACAAAGAGAAGAAGAAAAACCAAAATAGAGACAGCAGACACACACAGTGATGAAAAAGACAGACTGACAGAGAGAGAGAGAGAGAGAGAGAGACAGGGAGAAACTGCCGGGTATTGCAGTACCTTCAAAAAATTAACAATCATTTTTTTTTATTGTTAGAATTGAATAAATACCAACAGAAATGCTCACACTATTAAATAAACTTTGATAGCCATTTTTTTGTTGTGGGGTTGCAATACCTGATGGTAAGTCCTCCAGCAAACTCTTCATCAAACAGGACCTCATAAAGAACCTCAGCTTCACGCTCAGCTGAAAAAAAAAACATGAACAATTGAAACAATTTTATTATTCTACATTGCTGATTGTTTATTAGGACTTTAACATCATGTTTTACACTTTGTTACAATCGTGACAGACACACAACATTTATTCATCACCTAAGATTCATCAGTAGACATAATTATATCAAACACACGCATGGACAAATTTTGTGTCTCCAGTTTACCTGACCTGTCTGTTACTCAGACCCATACCCAAACTGCCCCTCCTGGGGATCAAACTTAGGACCTTCTCCAAAGTGTTGATCTATGCACAAATGACGGTATGGGAGAACACGCTATACTCGATGTCTATACCTCCTTTGATTCCAATGACTGTTCCTCTGAGGCCGATGGGGACGGAGAAACTATCCCGAACATTGACCACACGGTCGAAGAGATGATATTCGGCAGCCGGGTCGGGCACAACCCCGTGCTGCTGCTCGAGAGGCTACAGGAGACGGAAAAGAATGCATAAAGAAAGTCAAAAAAAACATTTTAAGAGGCATGAGCAAAGGCCTCTCAAGGCATGCGATTGGCTCACCCGAAACAGCAGATGAGGCTTCACGGTGACCCGAACCTTCTTGTTGCTTTTCTTTGCCTGAAGTACACAAGAGTAGATTTAGTAAGACTAAATAATGTTAAGTACGTTAGATGTAGGTATCTGAACGCCTGACTGTGATTGGATATATTGGCAACATCTGTCCGTTTGTGGGAATTTATGCCGATATTAAATGACCTTGGATTTCTCCAGCTCCTCTTCGATCTTCTCCACGATGCCAGCGTCCAGGATCTGGAGGTCACATGATGCTCGGGATGTGGAGCTGACCGGGTGGGTCTTGAGCCAGGCCGTGATCTCCTGCACCTTTTCAGCTCTGAGAAAGAACGCAGAGCGCCAATAAAGAATCATTTTAATAAAGTTAAGTATTTTCAGCTTACATTAATGATCTGGCTGCTGTTGGACTTTAGCAGTATTAGCAGACTCAGCCATGCTGAGATAAGCATTTAGACACTGGCGTACCCATTCTCGTCCTCTCCAGGCCAGATGTCATCCTCGTAAAAGATGTCGTCGTGGCTGTTCCTGGAGACGTGATCGAATACCTCTGTGAAACGCTCCAGATATTCGTTCAGCAGCTCCTCCACGGCAGCTGAGTACAGCCACTCCTTCTCCGTTCGCTTGGTGTAACCGGGCACCTCCTCATTCTTCTTATTAAACTTCAGGTTCAGACCCACATTAGCTTTCTGCTCACCGTGAGGACTGCAAACACACACACACGAATCCAAAAGAGAGTTTTCCTTTATTGTCATCCTCTGATATTCTATTGATTATTATAGCTATTAATCGAGTAATCCGATAAGAAATAATTTCTGCATGTAGCCATTTAAAGAGAACATGTATACATGGCAAAAACAAATAATAATAAAAAAATACTTTTAATGTATATGTGGAACATAAAGCAGGCAACGCAACTAACAAAACAAACAAATTGCTTTGAGTTTGTTCAAATTTCTGAACTTTCAGCTCGCAGTTCACATAGAATAGAAACCTTGAATGATTTTAAGCCAGTTTTAATTAGGTAAATAGTTTCTGAAAGAATCGTTTCAGAGAGATTACAATGCTTTGTTGAGTGTGTGTGTGTGCGCACGCACATACTTGTATGTTTACTGAAATAGCATGTTTTTCGCTCGGTTTCTCCATGTGCAATTTGTCCTCTACAGTGGAGGGAACATAATGTATGTAATGAAATGTGCGACCTGGTTTAAACAGGATTTGGCTGCAACCCTCCACTTTATGATTATTAACAAGAACAGAATGGGCAGTAAAAGTGACATAGCTGGATGATGATGTGTGGAAAAAATATTTCCTAGATTAGAGAAGTTTTGAATCAATGAATATCTGTAATCATTTAAAATCATTCGTAGCTGCTACTATTGAGAGGCGCCATGTGTTTCTTTTTGTGCCAAATGCCCTTCCTGGTAGTGGGATGCCCAGTGATTCAACAGACGTTCCCGTGAACAACATATTCAATTGGAACATAAAAAAGGACTTTTTAAAACGACTGTTGTTAACTTCTAATTGTTTAATTATTGTTATTATTACAATATTATTTATTATCGTATTATGTGTTCTACGACAAACACTAACACTGACTCATTACTTTTACTTACTTTTTCACAACCCATTTATTACTACCTCATTGTTTAAAAACAAAAAAATTTAGGCCCGGGACTTTAACGCGTTAATTTAGATTAATTAATTACAAAGATTTTAACGCGTTAAAAATTTTAACGCAATTAATCGCATTTGGAGGCGGAACTTTTGT
>JAOTRQ010051044.1:0-25994 GCA_028565875.1 Hoplisoma paleatum | reverse complement strand
CTCTCTGTCTCTCTCTCTGTCTCTCTCTCTCTCTCTCTCTCTCTCTCTCTCTCTCTCTCTCTCTCTCTCTCTCTCTCAGGTGTGCTGGATGGAACCCCGGTTCGAAGCTGCAGGTCGGGCAGTGTCGAGTCGCTGGTGTCCCCTCGCCCGGGCACGTGCGCCCCCTGTGGCGCTGACCTCCCTCTGTCCTCGGTTACCTCGTCCCCCTCTGAAATCCTGCGCCCCTCCCACACCCAGTCACCCCTCTGTACTCCCGTCCGGAACGCCCTCACCCCGGAGCGCAGGGCCAAGCGCAGACTGGACACCAGCCGGGCGTCCGAGGACGGGAGCGAGGGCGTGGCCGAGCTGTACCCGGACTGTAAGAGGGGTCGGGGTTCGAGTGCTGCGGGGGAGCTGACGGGTAACACGGTCGGGCGGGATGATAAAGAGAACAACTCACCGCTGAAATCTGATTGGCTCGCCGTCATGAGCCAGAAATGTAAGCAGTCTCAGAGCGGGACATCATTACCCAAGAGTCCCGGCGCTACCAAAAAGCAGGAGGGCAGGACACACCCGTCCCTGTCGGTGAGTCCTGGACCGTCCCGGATGAACCTTTACTGCCTCTGGTGGGTTTTTACTGTATTGATTGAAGGATTTTGGTGTTTTTCTGCTGTACAGATGTTGAGTTCTCCACAGTCGGCCAGGAAAATCACGTCTCCTCAGTCTCAGAAGATTTCATCTCCAGCATCGACCAAAAAGATCTCCGCTTACTTTCAGAAAACAGCCCAGAAATGATCCTGATGTGGACCTGAACTCCTCCTGAGCTCCTGGAGGAACATCTGCAGATTTATATCCACATCTGGATGCTTTCATGTAAATGTTGGACACTTTTTTCCTTCAGTCACAGTTTGTAACATTTATTTTATCTGTAAGATTTCACATGATAATTCTGACGTTGTTTTTATTTGTAAATAAGTTTTGTATTTTGAATCTTTTCTGAATTGTTAATGTAACATTAAACACATTTCTGCTTGAGGTCTGAACTTTTATATCCACGTGTTTATTGTTTAAACGTTTGGTCGCTTCTGTAATTTGTTACTGAAGTTCAGCTTTTATTTCCTCACACTCTTGTGCATGGATGTGAAATGTAACCGCCGTTTCCTGTTTCTGTGTGACTGTAGTGCACAATTCCACTGTTGTGTGTGATCAGCACTGATTTGTGCTTTTTTTTTTACTAGCAACCTTCTCGAACCTTTTCCAGATCTGAGTTCCATCATGGACCTACATCCATTATTTATATCGTTTCCAAACGGGTTCTGACCAGAGTCTGTTTACCTCAGGGCATCATGGGAAACGGCAACATGCAGGTTCCAGGATGCTGGTGGTGACAACATGGTTCACATTTCTAATGTTACTTCTTTCTTAACATATGAGTTTGTATAATCAGGATAAATGTGGTCGTTCCCAGAATCATTTTTTAAAACATTTCATCTGTTCAGTATTCACAAGTGCCTGTGTTGGGGTTAGTAAAAAGAGATATTATTAAAAATAAGTCATATTTCAAGTAATATGAGGAGCCAGTTGTAGTTTAGTGTTCAGGATACAGAACCAGTAATCTGAGGGATCATAAAAACATCACCACTGCCTAATTGGTGCTGTTGGGCCCTTGATCAATACCCTTAAACCACTAACCACCACCACTGCTGAAAATGTAAATATGAACACATAGATAATTTATATCATATTACTATAATAATAATGAGAATTGGTACTGGTAGTTTAGTGGTGAGCACTATCACCTCACAGCAAGAGGTCCTGGGTAATGTGATCCAGGGTTTTGTGTGAAGAATTTGCATGTTCTTTCTGTGGGTTTCCTCTGGGTTACTCTGGTTTCCTCCTACAGTCCAAAGACTTCATTCAATGGACGAGAGACCTGTTCAGGTGTTTAGTGTATTCACCCAGTGTATCCCACTGTGACCCTAAACAGGATTAAGCACTGGGAACATGATTACATGATTATTACTGTATAATTATTAATATTGTGGTATTAATGTTTTTGATGTTTTTGTCATTGTTTTACTGTTGTTACAATTGGTTTTTGTGTATTATTGTTGTCTTACTATATTGTAATAATCGTTGTTATTACTATTATTTTAAATAGAACTTAATGGTGTTTGAAATAGACCACACTCAACTTTCTACACGTCACGTTCAAATACTACTCGTTTACTCATGTCGTTTACTACTTAGGTGCCCTATATTGTGTATGAAACGACGCCTCAAGTGCCCTTTACTAGTGTTGTATTTGTTTTATAGGAATACAGCCACTTTGCTCGTAGAACCTGTTGAACGTGATTCTAATTGGCCGTAGCAGGTCCCGCCTCTCAGTCCGATTGGACAAACTTGCCGTCCATCAATCGTTAGCGCTCCTGAGGTGAGAGCTCGATTTACAGCAGTTGTCAGTTGGACTTTGGTGGTTCTGGTGCTGGAACTGCGTGATTAAAGTTCGGTTCTGGGTTCTGTAGGGTCGGTCATGCGGGGCAGGACCGGGTGGACCGGGTGGCTCTCTGGAGCGCTTCAGTGTGGGAGAGGTTGAAGTTGGTTCGTGTGAGGCGGCTGAGGCGTGAATTCCTGAACTGACGAGACGGAGCGACACACCGACACGCGGGAGTTATTAAGCCTTATAAGCAGTGTATTGTAGCCCACGGTATAACCGACCGTCTGTAAGTTTGGCGCGCTTTTTGGACGCTGACATGAACGACGGTTAAATTTCCGTTTTGAATTTCGACGACATTCCGTGCGCGCGCCGGCTGTGTGAGCGCGCGCTGAGTAACATGTCTTCCATCTCCGCCACTGAGAAGGTGGACGGGTTCACCCGCAAATCCGTCCGCAAGGCGCAGAGGCAGCGCAAGTCTCCGAGCTCGTCCTCCCGGTTCCGGAGTAACAGTCTGTCCGGGGAGCTGGTGGGGGAGCTGGCGGGGGAACTGACGGCGCTGCCGCCGCTCAAAGGTAAGATGATCCGCGGCGTGGTGAGTGGGACTGACCGGTAACACACACACACACACACACACACACACACACACACACACCCCACTCTACCTGCTGGCATGCTCCAGGTCTCGTGACTGGACCGAACTCTGGTCTTTTCGCTGCCACTTTTTAACCTTCCTATTTATCCTGAGGAAGTTGCACCCAGTCACACTGCACAGATACATGAAACACCTGAACAGGTCACCAGTCTGTTTACGGGTGCAGAGACAAGCTGGCGCACAGTTTCAGTACCTCAAATTTACCTGGTTGCATGTCTTTGGACTGTAGGAGGAAGCCCACACAGACACATAAGAACTGCACACAGAAAACCTCGGATTTACCCGGCATCAGAAGGTCGTCTGTTCATGCCCCACATTTCACAGTTTAATGTCTAATAAAAACTAGGGACGTCACCTCATGATGGGCAGCAGTGTGGAAACAAAAGAATTCCGCCTCGCAGTGTGTTTAGAGGTTTATTCCTAATGCGCTGGTGCTTTGGTAGGTCGTGTGTACATTTTAGTTCTGTGGTCTTTGATCTTCTTGGAATTGTGAGGACGTGACCGCCGGACAAGTAACCTGAGAGTGTTCAGGGTGTTAATGTAACCGGATATCTGTTCCGTCAGTGGAGACCGAACACTGACCCCAGTGCATTGTGGGTCTGCTGCACTAACACACCAGCTACACACGGCGTGTTGTTTTGTGCTGAGCTGCACTTCCTAAAAACATTCGTTTCATCTGGAGGTGAGATGTTCAACTGGTCTGATGAGACACACCAGTGAGACCAGTTCGAGTCGCCGCCTCCAGAACGGATCCAACATTGTTTGTGTTCAGTGAACGGTAACGAGTTCCCGTTATAATCATCCGTAATACTCCACTACACAAAGGTCTGGACCTGGTTTATAATAGATGTACTGAGTTATTATTACTACTGTACTAAATATAATAATAATGTAATAATTGTTGGGTGTGAGGAGAACATTTAATCTTCTCTGTTAATAATGATTGTGTATTGCGTTTATGTTCATTTATTCAGGATTGTGTTAATGGTGTCACTTACTTACTCACACACTCACTCACCCACCCACCTACCCACTCACCCACTCACCCACTCACTCACTACATAGTGAACTGATGCAACTAAACCACTTTACAGACACATAAATCCTGAACACAGTTCCACATGTCGAGCAGTACGACAACTGCTGGAACAACACAAACACTGATTTCTGAGGTAGGTAAAAACTAAGCTCAAAAACCATCACACCAGCGCCCTCTGCTGTTTTAAACTGAACATCGGCTCATTTTAAACGAATGAGTGTGAACAGTCGAGAGCGACATTGGCAACGTGGGGATGGTGGGTGTTGATCCAGCAACCTTCTGATTACTCACCCGGTGTCTTAACCCCTGTTGTGATAGAAAGGAATCTGTGTGATGTAACACGCACACACACACACACACACACACACACACACACACACACACACACACACTCATTTACTCACTCTATCCTGTGTGTCGCCTGAAGGAACATACTAGTGTGATCGATACGATTCCACACGTAATGATCGCTCTCTGTATGTGTGTGTGTGTGTGTGTGTGTGTGTGTGTGTGTGACAGATGTGAACACCAGTGAGCAGCAGGACTTGTTGGTGCAGAAGCTGCAGTTGTGCTGCGTGATGTTTGATTTTTACGACTCGGTCTCAGATCTGAAGAGTAAGGAGGTGAAGAGGACCACCCTCACCGAGCTGGTGGAGTATGTGTCCATCAACCGGGGTGTGCTGGTGGAGAACATCTACCCCCATATCATCCACATGGTCAGCACACGGTCCTACAGTCTTCATACACATGTTCAGTATTATTACAGATGTTCAGTATTATTACAGATGTTCAGTATTACTACACATGTTCAGTATTACTACAGATGTTCAGTATTATTACAGATGTTCAGTATTACTACAGATGTTCAGTATTACTACAGATGTTCAGTATTATTACAGATTCTTACACATGTTCAGTATTACTACATATATTCAGTATTGTAAGTGCTAGGAGTGTCGTGACCTCTGACCTCAGTGCTGTGGGATGAATCAGGATGTTGACTGTGTGTATTGTAGACGTCTGAGTGAGATGTGTGATGACTCACAGATAATCACTGCAGCGTCTGTGGAATAGTGATCAGCTCAGCACCTCGGGAAGGTCACGTCCGGCTCGCACGCGCGCGCACACACACACACACACACACACACACACACACACTCCTCACCTGGGCAGATCACATGGACGGAATGTTTCTTGTGAAAGACGTTTGATGGATGTTGAAGAAACATCCAAACCACACGTGTGTGTTACATTAACACATGTGTTTATTAACACAACAACCTGTCATGGCTTCTTTATCTAGAACTATCTGAGCTCTGGGGGTTCCTAAGCATGACCTCTGACCCCAGCATCTCATGGGGATGTGTATGGATGTAATGGACGTTTACAGAAGCTGCACCATCATGCCAGTCTCTCAGTCTCTCTCACAGTGGAACCTGTCACTCACACACAGCTGTGCTCAGATGTTCCATGTGGGTCCTTCTCATTCTGGTGTGTGTGTGTGTGTGTGTGTGTGTGTGTGTGTTCTCCTGTAATATCCGGCTGCTAAAAATACCAGGAGGTTGTCATGGTGATAACCTTCCTAACCAATTTCTCCAGCTGGGTTCTGTACAGAAAACGGAATGTTTAACCGTCTGAAGGGCCTCAGCAACTCAACACAATTCAACACCAACTCAACACCAATAACAACTCAGCATGACACCAGTTCAACACCAGTTTGACACAATAGTAATTCACACTACTTCTGCACACACACACACACACACACACACACACACACACACACACACACACACACGTGTAAGTGCTGTTCACTTTCTTCCCAGATCACTGTAAACCTCTTCAGAACTTTGCCCCCGAGTGAGAACCCCGATTTCGATCCTGATGAGGATGAACCCACACTGGAGGCTTCATGGCCGCACATTCAGGTAAAGCAGGTTACACCTGGTGTGTTTGTGTGTGTGTGTGTGTGTGTATTTTGTTCACAAAGCAGCAAAACAACCCACAGCATTCTCTCTGGGATCCTTCACTGAAACATCCCATAATGCCGGAGTTGCCGGACCCTGTCTCACCCTTATTTGCTGGTTGTGTTCCGCTGTGGATGTTCTCTCACGTTCTCCTCCAGCAGATGCACTGCAGTCCGAGTGGCTTCAGAACCTACCAGGACCATATAGTCTCTGCATGTATGCTTGTGTTGGAGTGTGTTTTCTGGCATGTGGTGTTCATGTCTCTGTGGGTTTGTTTTCAGCTGGTGTACGAGTTCCTCCTGCGCTTCTTAGAGAACCCAGACTTCCAGCCCAGCACTGCTAAACGCCACATGGACCAGAAGTTTGTCACGCAGGTGTGTGTTTATATTTACAGGATCTTCTTATATAATCTCTCAATAAACCTGAATCATGTGATTATTATTACTTACATTCACCACTCTTTATTTAATAAACCCTGTCGGACCTCCACCTGGTTCAAACTTAATATCGGTATAAAAATGTTATTTTAAGTTCAACATGTTTCTCTCAAACTGCTGCGTGGATCCTTCTGTCCTAATTTAGAAGGACTCGTCCATCTGGCTTTCCACCCCCTCTGAGGAATTCCTCCCGGTCGTGTTCCCTTCCTCTCGTCCCAGCTGAGTCTGGGGTTCGACCTGAAGGTGACCAGCAAGTTTCCATGATGTGAACGTTTCCCTCCAGAGCTTTTAATAAGCCGCCAGTGTTTCTGCACACAGAGACACCAGCAGATAAAAGCAGTCTGAGCTTCTCTCGAACCCGGGACGAGGTGATGACGGCTGCTGGATGTGGTGCAGCGTTCAGCATTTTATTAGCCAGTGTAGTCGAGTAAACACTGTAAAATCTCAGCTCAGTGTTTATGCGTTAAGCTTTTTGCTAAACGAAACGTCTGATTTTATTGATAATAAAGACCAGAACAGAAATCTACAAACGTCATGAAACGTCCAAACTGAAGGTGGCACTTTTTATTCAGGAGCAACTGGTCAGAGGTGGAACTGCTAAAGTATCAATTATGGGTTCAAGAGTCGATGATTTTCATATTATGTTTTATATTTATTCTGTGTAAAGTATTTATACTTGTTGTTCCTCCCATTGGCTTGACCTTTGACCTGTGTCAGCTGTTGGAGCTGTTTGATAGTGAAGACCCCCGGGAGAGAGACTTCCTGAAGACCATCCTGCATCGTATCTACGGAAAGTTCCTGGGTCTGCGTGGCTTCATCCGCAAACAGATCAACAACATCTTCTTACGGTGACCAAACACCACACAGGAACTGATGTCATTACACAGGAAGTTCTTCCTTAAACCCTTCCCCGTGTTAGTGAACCCCAGGTGTGGAAGAGTGCAGTATTCACCCCTCAACCCGAAAATACATGAACATTCAGGGCTTTAACACGTCACATGTGGTCCTGTAACACACCCACTGTATCCGCACAGTGTGTGTGTGTGTGTGTGTGTGTGTGTGTGTATATAGAACAGGTACACAAAGAGGGGGCTCATGATGTGTCTCCTCCTCAGGTTCATTTATGAGACGAACCGCTTCAACGGTGTGACAGAACTTCTGGAGATCCTCGGCAGGTCAGTTCAGGATTACTGATGATATATCATTATTAATTATAGATCATTATTAATTATAGATCCAGTGTCAAGACGTGATTGGTAGAGACCGGACATGTGAGCAGATGAGGTGCATTGTGGGAGTTGTGGTTCCACTGCTGGTAGAGTGAGGTCACTAGTGAGATGGTGAGAAAGTGAGTCAGGATACGACAGAAGTAACTGAGACGTGATCAAATACACACCAGAGTCCTGAATAATCCTCCAACAATCCAACAACCGGTGCAGCTTCAGAGCTTCAACAAAGTCGTACTGAAATATTTTAATTACCGTCGTGTAGCAGATCAAATCATCCACACACACACACACACACACACAATCTGTTTATCACAACACAACAGTTTCAGTAAACACAAACAGAATTGATACACAAGATACAATATCGGTTGGTTTTTCAGAGACCAATTATTACTTTTCTTGTTGCTTTAAGGATTCTGGTGTTAAAAGTCTCGTTCCAAATGTGTGTATGTTCTTCAGGATGAGAACTTCGCGGTCGCTGGTGGACATCCGGTCACTTTCGAGAATCCTCTGTATTCCAGAGCAGCAGGTTTGCCCGCGGCAGCTGCCCGACCCGGTGATCCGGCGGTCCTACATGCCACACAGGTAAATCAGATAAACCATGCGGGAGGTTGTCATGGCGATCTTTGCATTACCATGATAACTAAATAAACTGAATCTATCGCCATGGATACGTTCTAGATTTAACTGCTATATTTGAAGGCTATAATAACACTTCACACACCTCTTATTAACCTTTCCCACTCACTTATTTACTATTACACCCACTATTATCAGCACTTTTTTTAATGTACTCTTAAACCCTCGTGACTACAGGGGGATATACTGTATATAACGGGAACATTTATTCTGATCAGGTGACGGTGAACGTGAGCGCTGATGAAGCAGAGAAGAGTTTCTCTAACCCCGTGTATCATGTTCGTCAGCAGGAGGTGGAAGTTAAAAACATTCCGGTGGATCTCCGGAGCTCACAGGTAACAAACAGATCAATCTGATCCCGGGGGCCCCCGTGCTGCCCCGGGTTTGTATTTAATATACTGTTTGTGTTGTTAGGAGTCTAAGTGGAGCTTCTTCAAAAGGAAACTGAAACCCGGATCCACGTTTGAAAACCCAACGTACCGCGAGGTGAGTGTGACCGATGTAAACCGGGACGGTTCGAACTAATTAATAACACAAAACTAACACAAAACAAATACAAGTTTTGTTTTAGTGAAGATGTCACGTGGGGGGAGGGAAACGCTTAATAGTTATATATCAAAGCTTTTAAATGTTCATGCAGTCATAAACTAAAAAATGTCTTGAAAGGTCTGATAATTATATAAACTTATGTGTAAATTATAATCTAATATAATCTAGATTTATGTGTAATTTATAATTAATATAATTTACATTTATGTGTAATTTATAATCTAGATTTATGTGTAATTTATAATCTAATATAATCTAGATTTATGTGTAATTTATAATCTAATATCATCTAGATTTATGTGTAATTTATAATCTAATATAATTTACATTTATGTGTAATTTATAATCTAATATCATCTAGACTACGCCATAGAGAATCGTTTTGTTTGTATTACTTGTTTATTTTGTTGAGGCGTTTTCCCAAACGAACTTGTACGAAGCAGAATTGTAAACGTTAAAATTCCTGCTGGCTGGTTGGAGATGTGAACACGGGGCCACACTTGGCCCGCGGGCCGGACTCTGGGGAATGTCTGGTTGATTTGTGACTGCCGTGACACCGTTGTGATCTCTCTGTGTAACCCGGGATCTGATATTTTATTTTAGATGCAGGACGATCAGCCAGCTGCAGGTCCGCCGGACGACACATCCAGCATGCCGCCTACCACCACGCCGCCGCCGCCGCCGCCATTGAAACGAGAACCATCCAGCACGTTCTCGCCCACCGAGGACTCCTTCCAGGATACAGCCAACCTGGTGAAGGAGGACAGTGAGACGTGAAGGACTCACATACACACGGAAACGATTGTTTTTTTATATGCATCATGTGTACAAACGTGCGATTGTAACGGGAGACAAGTTTGTGATGAATTATTACGTTTGTAAACACACACACACACACACACGCGCACACATTAAAATTCCACTGATGCCTTTTTCTTATGATTGTTTTTATCATGATGTACTATTTGTATATCTTTGCACTGATGCTACCGATTGTATAAAATATATATAAATATATATACATATTAAATATGTTGTACATTTGTAAATTGTGAAAAGATTTTGTCACTGATATGAAATAGAATACTTTGGAATAGGTGATGATTTTTCGTAGCGATCAGCACAGCAACAAGTGAATCTAGAAAAATCTTGTAGACGTTTTGAATCATTCGACGTGCCAGTGGAAGGAAAACTAAATATATTTATTTACCTGGTGTGTGTGAACTGAACAACACAATAAAATTCTGAGTTTCTCTTTGTTCTGTTGTTTGTTCACGGTTTGGCGTGTTCATAATAAACCTTTTCTACTAACATAACCAATGCATATAACATTCCTAAGTGTGTGTGTGTGTGTGTGTGTGTCCCCTTCTCCGGCATACATCCAGCAACACAATACACAGACTGATGGTGTAAATGTTCATTTACGTGTCATTAGTCGCTTCTTGGTGGTTGTTAAGAGTATAAAAACCTCTGCAGGGTCCCGAAGTGTAAGTATGTCAAACATCGTGGTAATTGCAGCAAGTGTGGATTTGTATAGGGGACAAATAGACAGATAGAGAGACAGACAGGTAGATAGAGGACAGAAACACAGACATATAGATAGACAGACAGAGAGAGATAGACATAGATAGATGGACAGACAGAGAGATAGATAGACAAAAACACTGACAGACAGATAGAGAGGGGTAGACAAAGAGAGAGATAAATAGACAGAGAGAGAGATAGATAGACAAAAACACTGACAGACAGATAGAGAGGGATAGACAGAGAGAGAGATAAATAGACAGACAGACAGAGAGATAAATAGACAGACAGAGAGAGGGATAGACAGAGAGAGATAAATAGACAGACAGATAGAGAGATAGATAGCTAGATAGAGAAAAACACAGAGATAGTTAGACAAATAGATAGACAGACAGGTAGATAGAGGACAGAAACACAGACAGACAGACAGACAGCCCATGAGGGCAGACAGAGAACATCTCATCACACATGTATAAAGATATAATTCACGTTCTGTATCTCAGTGTAGCTTAATGTTGATTAATAATCGATAATAAAAATGCTTCTTCTATTAAATTATGATTTATAGTCGTTCACTAAGAATTAAACCTCAACACTCGTACGTGTTGACAGATGAACGGTGTAAATTAAAACCTTTAGACAAACGTTTTACTTTAAGAAAGATTGAATATTAGTGTGTAATAGATTCCACATGCATGGTGGATTAGCCATTAGCTTTAATAAGCATGAGCGTCATAAACTGGGTTGAATGAACTTCAGGTCATTAGTTTTCATATGAACGTTAATAACCGAGTTTGTGTTGTGTTGTGTTGTTTTAATTATCTATTAGATAAGAACTAAAGTAGTGGCTGGTTTTATTGTGGTGAGGATTTGGATCCACAAGATTAAAATAGTAACAAAAGGCAAAAAAATATAAAAGATTTAAAGTTTATGATCTTATGTACCATTCCGTACCTTATTTACTGATGTTACCATGACGGAAACGGTTATAAACAAAGTATAAATAAATATAACAAGTGAAGACAAACTTCTAATGGAAGTGATTAAGAGTGAAATGCTTGTGCACACTTTCTGTACGTCACTTTTTATTTAAAGCTTTGCTTCAGGAAACACCTGAAGAAGACCTTGTCCTGCTCACCTGCTCGTCTTATCAATCTATTAGTTGGGTAAATAGGCGTAAACGGGACGCCGATTGCCTCAAGCGGTTCAAAGAGTTGTAATGATAGTGCTGATAGTGACCATGTTCACACACCACTTCCAAGCTTACAAAGAGACACCACAGGTGAATGCTTTTCATTTCAATATGTTAACTTACTAACTGGATATGAATCAAATCTAGATTGTTATATATACATATATATTTATTATTAGATGGTTAATTACATCATTACGGTCAACTAATAATGGTGCTAAATGTTGGTAATATATAATAACTTTTGTGTTATAAATGTGTCTGATTTTGTTAATACCGGATATATGTTGTTTTATATCAGATGTTGTTTCATATGTAAGCAGTATATTATAATATATAATATATTATTAAAGTATTTGAGACATTTTAATTGATACCTATATGAGTAAAAGTATATGATATATATGAACTTTCGTCTATTCAGTGCCGATGGAGGCCTAAACAACGTCAGGAGTTTGTGTTCGTTAGCGTTTCGCTCGCAGGAGCCTCGAAAACGGAGCATGAAGTTATTAAACAACCCAAGAGCAAGATTATGGAACATCTCGTCTTGCTGTTGTCGGATGACTTCAGCGTTTATGATCCCACAATCAGAAAGAGAACGAAGCACCGCGGGATTCAAAGATTATGAAGATAAAGTTTGTCGTTGAAAAAAGACCCCAGAAAAATGTTTCGATGGCATGAAAACTTTCTCCAGTCATGTCCAGGAAGAGAGACGTGGAACCGGATTCCATCACAGAATTTAATAGGAAAGAAGCTACAAACAATAAAATATGAACCGATATTAATAATAATATTATGACCTCACTGCCTCGTCCGATGTCTTGCTTTTTTTTTAATCACCAGTTCAAGAAAGTTGCCTCACTAATACTAAGTTGACACCATTGGGCCCCTAAGCAAGGCCCTTAAAACACCTTTTTTAAATGTAGGTCTAGTCATTTTTGATGGCTGATGGCTTGAGATTGGACTAAAGTTTCACACTGTTGGGCCCCTGGGCAAAGTCCTTAAATCTTAATTGCTCAAAATGGTGCCGAACTTATTTGTCCTGAGCAGCATCAAACATCATTCGTTGTTTCCCCTTTGGGGTTTCCATGGGAACTGATAGATGCACATCACTACAGACCCGGAACACCCTACAAGAGCTGCAGTTTCAGAGATGCTCGGACCGTGATGACCTGGGTCTGATCAGACCGGTCCAGATCCGTGAACTCGATCGTTTTTACTCTGTTTCTTACAACAACCCAGAGTAAAATATTTATCCTGCTGCAATAATCGACCTCCATGTGATATCAGGTTATTAATAATTCATTTAATATTTTTACTTTTAATAGAAAGTATGAAGGAAAAACATGGAGAAACATTTGATCAGACTGGAGACTGCAGTCAGGATGAAGGTAGTGAACTGCTTTTATGTTTTATATGATTTATTATACGGTTACATTTCACACAGATAATCTTTAACCTGTACTTGTTTAATGCTCCGACGACTTTCCTACGGCTGCAGACAAAAGGTGAGTTTAGAGCCGAATAGAATGAGTGTAAACATCTGTATGGACAATAACATCTGTATTCTGATCACGTCACAGGACTGCTAGTGGGGGAAAGGAGAAGGAGAAAGTCCTCGGCGTGGGATTCCTGCAACTCTTCCGCTTTGCTACACAGAAGGATGTTTGTATGATGGTGATGGGGGGTCTGTGTGCGCTCGTGCACGGCGCCGCGTCCCCTCTCATGCTGCTGGTTTATAGCATGATGACCAACACGTTCGTGGCGTACGAGCTGGAAATCAAGGAACTGGCCGATCCCAACAAAACCTGCACTGATAACCTGGTGACGTGGATCAACGGGACTGTAGTGGAGCTGGACGATAACGCCACGGTAACCTGTGGGTACGTAAACGTGACCTCATCACAGGACCACCGGGTGACAGCTTTGATGACAGCTTTAGACCTCGACAGTTCTGAACCGCCGCCGGGACTGAAACGGTTCTCTTAACAGTCGTAAACAGAGTTTCCCAGGAGGTCCCGAGTCCAACTCGTCCTGAACCATCTCACCTGGGCAGGTTTAGGGCAGGTGATGGTGGACGCCAGGTCATGTGACCCAGCACGCCACGACATACAAAGTCTGGAGTACAACGTGTGAACAATGTAGATTATTAAGATCAAATGAGAATCAGGAGTGGTGATTATTCACGTATTCAATTAAATTAATTAAACATCAGACAGCCGCCGTAATCTAAACCCTAACATTAACCCTAATCTTAATCTTAATCTTAATCCTAATCTTAACCCTAATCTAAACCCTAACATTAACCCTAATCTTAGTTCTAATCTTAACCCTAATCTAAACCCTAACATTAACCCTAATCTTAAACCTGATCTTAATCCTTATCTTAACCCTAATCTAAACCCTAACATTAATCCTAATCTTAACCCTTATCTTAACTCTAATCTTAAACCTTATCTTAATCCTGATCTAAACACGAATCTTAATCTTAATCTTAACCCCAACATTAATCCTAATCTTAATCTTAACCCCAACATTAACCCTAATCGTAACCCTTGTCTTAATCTGAACTCTAATCTTAAACCTTACCTTAACCCTAATACTAACCATTACATTAACTTTAATCTTAAACATAATCATAATCTTTATTTTAACCATAATATTAATCCTCTTATCCTAACATTAATATTATCTACCCTAAATAACCCTGAATAAATTCCATTTATTAATAAAAACAATTTAGATTTTAACCCAAACCTTAAGATTCATCTTAATCCTCACATAACCTTAATCCTAACCTTAACCCAAACCCTAATCTTAATCCTACAGTCCACCCTAAAGTGAATCCTAACATCAGACATAACCTCACCCTTAACACCAAAAACTTAACTTTAATCTTAATCCTAACCTAAACCCTAACTTTAATAAATAAGATACACCAAATAAAGCACAATTCTACACACAGTTTATGTAATAGTGGTTTAGTGCACATAGCAGTAGTGGTGCTAAACCTCATAGCATGTTTTTGGACTGTAACAGAACGTGGATGTTATGTGATGTTGGTATTAATTCTCGGTGTAAACATTTTGTCTGTTTGGTTTGTTCCAGTGTGAATATCGAAGCACAGATGAGTTTGTTTGCTTATTATTATGTTGGGATCGGAGCGGCCGTGCTGATCGTCAGTTATTTTCAGGTACGAGTGGGTCTGATCATTACGATTCCCGGTGTATGAGATCCGATCTTGATGTGTCGGTGTGCATGTGTTCTCGTCTCAGATCGCTCTGTGGGTGTCGGCGGCGGCGCGACAGACACAGAGGATCCGAAACACGTACTTCAGAAAGATCATGAGCATGGAGATCGGCTGGTTCGACTGCAACTCTGTCGGAGAGCTGAACACCAGAATATCGGAGTGAGATACAATCATACAGTCCCTTTAAATACGAGGGATCTTTCTAATGTTTCGGGGCGAGGAGGGAATAATCGGGCGTGTCTGAGAGAACTTACAGTCCGGATTTAGCGCCGTCTGGGGGGAGGGGCGAGTATTCAGTATTCAGCTTTAAGGAAAAAACAAATTCTCACACTGATTGTTGAAAACGTTTTAGCTAACAGCCTTAAAAAGCATCACAATCGGGAAAGTGAGTTAGCAAGAAACGAATCAGACAAAATCGATTCACACAGATTCCTTGATTCTTTCTATATTCGTGTTGAACAGTAGGGGGCGATGGCATGATATACTTTTTAATGGAACACAAAATGTTTGGACCCGGTTACCTCCCAAAGTTCAAAGACATGCAGACAGGATAATTGGAGATACTGAAATTGTCCTCTGTGTGTGTGTGTGTGTGTGTGTGTGTACCCTGTAACAAACTAATATCGTGGCTATGGTGTACAGGAATAAATAGTGATGAAAAATCTTTTTAAAGATCTCTCGCACATCATAACCATCATATATTAACACGTTCTGTGTGTGTGTGTGTGTGTGTGTGTGTGTGTGTGTGTGTGTGTGTGTTTGAACAGTGACATTAATAAAATCAACAGTGCAATAGCCGATCAGGTGGCCATTTTTATTGAGAGGATCTCCACCTTCATTTTTGGTTTTCTGGTGGGGTTTGTTGGAGGATGGAAGTTGACCCTGGTGGTGATCGCAGTCAGTCCTCTGATTGGATTGGCGGCTGGACTCATGGCCATGGTCAGTGATCCATCTACTGCACATTTTTCTCATGAGGCTCCCCCTACAGGCTGCTCTCATTCTTAAAAATGAATGTTTTGTAGGCAGTCGGGAGGCTGACGGGTCGAGAGCTGCAGGCCTACGCTAAAGCCGGAGCCGTAGCGGATGAGGTTCTGTCATCCATCAGAACAGTCGCCGCGTTCGGAGGAGAGAGTAAAGAGACCCAGAGGTACAAACTATCGTCTTATTTTACTGACGAACAACTGAAACAACACGGTAGGTTCGTTTCATTGTTCATTCACTATCTAGAGAAAAGGAACTCTTTCTTCATTGGTTTTACCTGTAGGGGGCGCAACTGGCTTCTAATCTACTGTTGATAAGACTTTAGGCTTGTAGAAAAGACTAGACTAAAAGAACTGGGTTACAACATTTGTACCTGTACAGCAGTGATGGCTTAGTGCTGGAGGTTCTGGACTAGATGGTGGGCTAGGCAGTAAGTCGCTGGTTCAAATCACACTTTGTTGGGTCCCTGAGCAAGGCCCTCAATCGCTTAAAATGTTTTGTTGTCATTTGGATAAAAGGCGTCTTCTAAATGCAGCGGGAGAGACTTCCAGTGTATAAACGTTACAGTTCACACGCCGCTCGGTTCGATTCTCGATGTTCTGTGCAGAGTTTATCATGCACTTGTCATGTCTGTCTGGGTTTCCTCGAACAGTCCGAAGACACGCAGTCAGGTTATTTGGAGATACTGGAACTGCGCTGTGTGTGTTTGTCTCTGTACCCTGTAACAGATTACAGACCGGCGATGAATGAATGAATATTTGTCTCTCCAGATACGACAGGAATCTCGAGGAGGCCCAGAGCTGGGGGGTGAAGAAAGGGACGATCATCGGTGTCTTCCAGGGTTACCTGTGGTGCATTATTTTCCTCTGTTACGCTCTGGCGTTCTGGTATGGCTCCAAACTCGTCATCGACACCAAAGAGCTCACGCCCGGCACCCTGATCCAGGTACGAGAGGCCGTGCGATTATGATGGTGTTCAGACCGGTGACGTGATTGATCTCATTTTATTTCAGGTCTTCTTCGGTGTCCTGATGGGGGCCATGAACCTGGGCCAGGCGTCCCCGTGTCTGGAAGCCTTCGCCTCAGGTCGCGCCGCAGCCAAAAGCATTTTTGACACCATCGACCGAGTGAGACTCGCAAACAGCTCACTGACAACCGGGAAAACAAACAAACAAACAAATTCCTGCAACTCTTGTTTTGTTCATTCAGGAACCAGAGATCGATTGTTTCTCAGAGGAAGGACACAAATTAGAGAAAGTAAAAGGTGACATTAAATTCCACGGCGTGGTTTTTAATTATCCTTCCAGACCTGACGTGAAGGTCAGTTCACCACGGTCCACACATTTGTTCTTGTTCTGAGGAGTTTTGAAAGGTTTTTTATGTACATTTTGTACATTTGTTTTTGTTATTTGTAGATTTTAGATGATTTAGACTTGTTGGTTAAAGCCGGGGAGACGACAGCGTTCGTTGGAGCCAGTGGAGCCGGAAAAAGTACCACAGTCCAGCTCATTCAGAGGTTTTACGATCCTCAAAAAGGAATGGTAATAAAATCACTGATACATTAATGCACGTGTAGCGACCAGAAATAACAACATTAGTTGCGAACATTTACTGTATTTAACACACGCTTTCATCCAAAGTGACTTACAATCACAATGCAACAACATTTTACAGCAATAGAGGATTAAGCTCCTTGCTCAAGGGTCCAACAGTGGCAACTTGGTTGTAGCGGGCCTGGAACACACAAAATGATAATAGAATGGAAAGCTTAAAAAATTATTTCATGAGGATTAAAACAAACTAATAGCACATTAAAAAACTCACATCAAACACACTTTATGGATCATTTAATCTCTTCGGTTTGCCTTACCTGCATGTTTTTGGACTTTGGGAGAAAACCCAGAGTACCAGGAGTAAAGCCATGTGGACACGGTGGATGACTCCATCCAGAACGAATCGTGAACATGAGGGTTTAGGTTCTAGACTTCTAGACTTTTAGAGCATTTACTGTATATAAATATAATTGTACCATATGAGATTGGTGTTTTCATGGTAACTCCATCGTTTGAAGGTCACGCTGGACGACCATGACATAAGAAGCCTGAACATACAGTGGCTGCGTTCGTTGATAGGCGTGGTGGAACAGGAACCGGTTCTCTTCGCTACCACCATTGCAGAGAACATCCGTTACGGTCGTGCCGGAGTCACCATGGACGAGATCATTCAAGCTACCAAAGAAGCCAACGCGTATAACTTCATCATGGACCTGCCGCAGGTACGTTCACGATACACCGCGGAGATGAAAGTCACCTTGGCTTGCAAATGATGGCTTGATTAATGATTTTAATAAAGTTGATGCTTTCTGAACGTAGACATTTGATACTCTGGTTGGCGAGGGTGGAGGTCAGATGAGTGGTGGACAGAAGCAAAGGATTGCCATCGCCCGAGCACTGGTCCGAAATCCCAGAATCCTTCTTCTGGATATGGCCACATCGGCCTTGGACAACGAGAGTGAAGCTGTAGTGCAGGAGGCTCTGGACAAGGTGAGAATACATTTTCATAATAAAAGTGCCTTTCAAAGGTCAAAGGTACCAAAGGTGATTGTATAATAAAATACAATAAATCAAAATATAAAAAATAAAAGAAATAGTATTTAAAAGTACAGATGAACCTACTTCATTCATTAGTTCCAGCAGTGGAAAACACCGTATGTGAAAGGAACTTGTCTCCAATTTAAACCCAAAATAATCATCCACAGTTCTATATTTTATTTATGATGCATTTTCAATAATATCTGGTTAATAAAATGCTAATAATTTGTGGTTAATGAGATAAATAAATGTTATCGTGTATAAAATAATCTGAACTATGAATCTTGACGACACAAAACGTTATATATCAGAAGTTCTGTAATTATCTCAATATCATTTTAACTGCTTTTATTCTTATTTATTGTACAGTAACATATATTTTTTTACTTATACTGGTTGATCAGTGATTTTATGATGACAATATTTGTGTTGGACAGACGTAACAGTGAATAAAATCACTTCTATAGTTTTTAAAACCGACATATAATCGAGAACGACTTCACTTGAGACGATTTGTTACTGTACTGACAACTTTTTGATGCTGTTGTTGTGGTGGTTGTTGTTGTTGTTGTTGTTGTTGTTGTTTGCCAGGCACGTATAGGCAGAACAACGATCACAATCGCCCATCGTCTGTCTACGATCCGTAATGCGGATGTGATTGTCGGGTTCGAGCACGGTCGTGCTGTGGAGAAGGGTTTACACTACGAGCTAATGGACAGAAAAGGGGTTTATTTTATGCTCGTTACCCTCCAGAATCAAGGAAATGAGGCGTCCAATCCTGCAACAAACAACAGTGAGTACACTCAGTTGTAGCATTATTATGATCATCTATAACTAGATCAGACCTGGGCATTTTACAGCCCGTGGGCCAGATATGGCCCGCAGTATGTCAGACATAAGCACCAATGTATTTATGCCACACATGCAATACGACGTGTTGTGTTGTGAAAATTCTTAGTACCAATAGAAGCTTATGAAAATATATAATTAAATAAGTTCTCTTTGTATCGGTCTTCCAACACAGTTCAGACTTTTTATGTGGCTCTGTTTAGAATATAATTGCACGGTCCCGGATCTAGATGGACTGGGTTTTCAGGAACAGGAAGCTAAAGGGAAGAGAAGCAACAGTCATGATGGCTAAGAAAGGCCATGGAAACACTCCACGGATCATTAATGCTGCTATTTGCTGCAATTAATGATGGTAAACATGATGCTTGATTCTTTTTTTCTGTCTCGTCAACCCTCCAGCATCTAAGAGAAACAATCATGAGCAAGAGACGCTCGAGAAAACAAGAAGTTTTAGCCGAGGAAGCTATGAATCGAGTCTGAGGTAGATTGTTGATTGTAGATATAGTTGTTCGGTTTATTTAGATGTAGATTATATTTGTTTTGAATTCATGTAGGAACTCTTTGAGAATGCGATCGAAGTCTCAGATGCCAAAGAGTGTCATGGATGCCATATCTGGAGAATTTAAAATCGATGCTGACACTTATGGGATAAAGACAGACACTGAAATGATGGTATTACAATATTTCACTATAATGTTTCAGTATAATTTTGACTCTGATTGATTATTCATGTCGTTAATTTTTACAGAGAACTGACGATGATGCAGAAAAACAAACCGGATCAGCACCGGTGGCTCGGATCTTGAAGTACAATCGGCCCGAATGGCCGTATATCGTCCTTGGTTCTTTGGGAGCGGCCATTAATGGCTCAGTCAACCCTATTTACGCCCTCTTATTCAGTCAGATTCTAGGGGTAAAAGATTTATTTTATTTGCACACATTTGTAAGTTAATTTAAACTCAGAGTCAATAGAACCCTGTCTGTCCTGTGTAGACTTTTGCTCTCACAGATCTGGACAAGCAAGGAGAGCAAATTGATGGTGTTTGTGTTTTATTCGCCGCGGTTGGAGTTCTGAGTTTCTTCTCACAGTTCTTACAAGTAAGCCTCATCATGTATCAGTCACAAAATATTATTTAAATGCACATCTCGTCTTGATCAGGGTGTGAGGTAGAATGTCCCTAGATGCCCATTTTTTTCCATGATAGGTCATTGAATACATTATGTGGAGTGAGTCTGCATGGTCGGTGAAATACTCGGAATAGTTCTATGATGATTAAATGGCTAATTATGTTCTAAAAGGATGGATTAGTCTTTGTAATGTGCAGTGTATTCCTACAGGGATACGCTTTTGCCAAATCTGGAGAACTTCTGACTCGCCGGCTCAGGAAGATCGGCTTCCAGGCTATGCTCCAACAGGAGATCGGGTGGTTTGATGATCCCTATAACAGTCCTGGAGCTCTGACCACCAGATTAGCAACTGACGCATCTATGGTTCAAGGGGTTAGTATGGATGCCTCCATACTACTTGTTTTAGTCTATCTAATACACACAGGTTCACTTCGAAAGAGGCCCAGGATATTGTGTTGTAGTATTTTCCGGACCTCTTTCAAGTGACTCCCCTGTTTCATATGGTATTGCTATGGGCCGGCCGTAGCCTAGTTTGGGTACAGGATTAGTAATCTAAAGGACGCTGATTTAGAACTCACCAATGATAGGATGCTGCTGTTGGGCTCTTGAGTAAGGCCCGTAATCTTTTATTGTTCTGACAGTTACTGTAACCGGAGTGTACGGCAAATGTCAATGTGTTTTAAATGTATTATATACAGAGCGTTTTATACGGAGAATATAAATGTATAATTGATTTTAATATTTAAACACTGCATTCTTTAGGCCACTGGCTCTCAGATCGGCATGATTGTGAACTCTCTGACGAACATTGGAGCCTCGTTCATCATCGCGTACTACTTCAGCTGGAAGCTCAGTCTGGTGGTCACCTGCTTTCTTCCTCTCATCGGTCTTTCTGGAGTTTTCCAGGCTAAAATGCTGACCGGCTTTGCTAACGAGGACAAGAAAGCGATGGAGGTGGCAGGACAGGTACATGATTTATGCTCATGTAAATGCTATCGTTAGCTATTATACATGCTAGTAAATAACACTGGATCCTGGAGAGACCTTAACACTGATGCATGTACGACTAAGATCAGACAGGCAGACTGCAAACAGACAGACAGACATGGAATCAGATGGACGGACATCTAGGTCGTATCCATGACATCACAAAAGTTTCAAACAATACCCAAGCCACATCTTTGTAGACAATTTGGTCTCTTCAATTTGCCTTTACCAGTAAAACATGATGGATGTCTGCACATTTGATTAACACTGTTGTATTTGTTTTATTGACACACTTTATGTGGTTTATTTATTGTAGTTTTAATGTCCTCCCAGGTATCCAGTGAGGCGATGGCCAACATCAGGACCATCGCTGGTTTAGCTAAAGAGAAGCACTTTGTCGATCTGTACCAGCAGCAGCTGACGGCTCCATACAGAGCAGCCAAGAAAAAAGCCAACGTTTATGCCGTCTGCTTTGCCTTCGCTCAGTGTGTCATCTTCATGGCGTACGCTGCCTCGTTCAGATATGGTGGTTACCTGGTTAATCATGAGGGACTTCAGTATGTGATCGTGTTCCGGTACGTTCCTCAACGTTCTCACTGGCCATTTTTCAATCAGCTTTGTGAGGAACCACCTGGACTAGAATAGTCCTGAAGGAGTTTCCAGAGGTGCTGAGCACTTGTTTGTGGCTTTGCCTTCACTCTGAGGTCTGACTCATCCAGCTTGGTCATGTGACCCAACCCACTGCCATTGCACTTTTGGTCAGATAGTTCTTACCTTCTCTGGAGTTGTGTACAGTGTGGAAAAGTCCACATTTTAGACTTTTACTACTCAAGATGAGGTGAATGGTAAGTGAGGCACGGTGGCTTAGTAGTTATAATTGTTGCCTTACAGCAAAAAGTTCACTAAGACAATCCGGGGAGTTCTGTGTGGAGTTTGTCTAAAGACATGCAGTCCGGTTAATTGGTGATGGATGGATGAATGAATGGACGGATGTATGGATGATATTGTATTTATGTTCACAGAGTAATCTCCGCCCTGGTGATCAGTGGAACGGCTCTTGGAAGAGCGTCGTCCTTTACCCCAGACTATGCAAAAGCTAAAACTGCCGCTGCACAGTTCTTTAAATTGCTGGACAGGGTCCCGAAAATCCATATTAGTGAGGAAGAGGGACAGAAAATGGTACGACTCTGTTGTTTACCTTAAAGTTAACTAGGATATGTTAGTAAGAGGAATATCTGTTAGCGAATCGTATTGCAGTTGGGTTAAATGTAATCTTTACATCTCTTTATTTTTAGCAGACACATTTCTTACCTCAAAAATTTTATTCATCAAAAAATCTAATAATTTAAAGTGCACATGAATGCTAAATTGTTAGAAAAAAAATCATAATATGTTGTACTGTAGGATACTGTAGCATAAGAATTTGTTATAGTTCACTGTCTGTACTGTTTGTGCAATACTAGGCACACAGACAGACAGATAGACAGGCAAACATGTATAAACCCGACTGATAGACAGTCAGACAGACAGACAGGTAAGTACTAAATATATAAATTCAACATGCTACGTGTTCATTAATAATAACCACAGCTTCTTTTGGACAAATCAGTTTTTTATGTTGTTACTTTTGTACTTTTAAATATAGTTCAATCTTTTTATCTGATCTGTATTTTTATTTTTGCTGCTGGTCTCACTGAGTGCTACCAAAGTTTCATTGTGTAAATACATTAACATTACAGACTCTCTTATCTTTTCTTATGTTATCTAAAGATGCGTTTAAAATGCTGTTAGTTGCAAGAAATGTAATTAGTTGTGTAACTGGACTGCATGTTGCTTAAGTTAAACAAAGCTGTTAAACAAAATAATTAAATGACTTTTCATCTTGATTTTTGTTCACTCCTAGGCGAAATTTAAGGGTAAAATTGAGTTTAAGAGCTGTCGGTTTACGTATCCCAGCCGTCCTGATATCCAGGTCCTGAGGGGACTGGATGTGGACGTGAGTCCCGGACAAACTCTCGCTTTTGTCGGCAGCAGCGGATGTGGAAAGAGCACCAGCGTCCAACTGCTGGAAAGGTTTTATGATCCGGATGAAGGTCAAGTGGTGAGACGACTGTCTGTTTAGAACTGAGCATTTCATAATAAATGACACTTTATTTTGTTTAGATTTTATATCGTAGTTGATGAAATGTTGATGTGTTACAAAAAGGTTGCAGCAAAAGTGACAGAGAGTAAAATATTTAGTATCATTCTAGAACAGCACGGTGGCTTAGATCGATTCCCGGATCAACCCAGGAGCTTTGTGTGTGGAGTTTAATTGAAGATGATGAAAATTATCATGTGTGTGTGTGTGTGTGTGTGTGTGTGTGTGTGTGTGTCTCTCTACCTTGCAACAGATCTGTGATCTGTTCAGGTGTAGTAATCAAAATACACTTATGAAATTTTAAGTAGTTAAAGATGCATGATTTTTATTCCGACAGTTGATCGATGGATGTCCCTCCCAACTTCTTAACGTACCGTTCCTGAGGTCTCAGATCGGAATTGTGTCTCAGGAACCGGTTCTTTTTAAAGGCACCATTGCTGAAAACATCCAGTATGGGGACAACTCACGACTGATCACCATGGACGAGGTCATGGAGGCGTCTAAGAAGGCATATCTGCATGATTTTGTGATGGGTCTGCCTGATGTGAGTATTTTAAATAAACATTATGACTACACAGTTGCACAAAAATGGGGAAAGAGTATGTTAAACAGGGTGTGGCTACCTGTACACAAAGCTGATCCACACTGTGCTCACCAAATGCAGGTTGAAAAAAAGTCACTATCCTGAACGTTAAAACTAAATGAGATGAAAATCAACTTTTGTATGAATTCATATTTATTTACAGAAATATGAGACTCAGGTTGGCGCTCAGGGTTCCCAACTATCTAGAGGACAAAAACAGCGTATAGCTATCGCCCGGGCCGTCGTCAGGAACCCCAAAATCCTTCTGCTTGATGAGGCTACATCTGCTCTGGACACAGAAAGTGAAAAGGTACAACAGATTGGGGCGGTTCTCCTCATGTCTGAGTGAGTTTCCTTCGGGGAGCGCCGGTGTCCTACCGCAGTCCAAAATATCCAGCCCGGTGACCAAGAAACACTAAAGTTTCTAGGATGTATGAAAAGGTCACTGGTACCAGTTGACTTACTACAACCAAGTTGACACTGTTGGGCCTCACTTAACCTTCACTTGTTCAAATGGTGTTCAATTGTAATTGCTAGTCGCTTCAAATAAAGCCGACTGCTAAATGCTGAGAATATAAATGTTAAATGACTGAAAGTTGTCAGTATTATTTATTTCATTTTTTTTATGTCGTGTTCAGATGGTTCAGGCAGCTCTGGATGAGGCTCGGCGAGGCCGGACGTGCATCGTCATCGCCCACAGACTCTCCACCATTCAGTCTGCTGATGTCATCGCCGTCATGTCTCAGGGTGTCGTCGTGGAGAAAGGAACTCATGAAGAGCTGATGGCTCAGAGAGGAGCGTACCACAAACTGGTCACCACAGGTGCACCCATAAGTTAGCTGACTGTGTCATCTGTTGGACTTGTGAACTGTTGGAGGACTGTTGGATCATTCTGATGAGTGAGTGATGACTGTTGCTGATGGCTGTGTTTGCTCACTCCAGGACCTTTTGCATAAACACATTTTCCTTTAAGTTCTTCCTTAATTTTTCTTTAAAGGTCTGTTGCATAAAAAGTGGTTCAAGGGTTTTCTAACAGCGTTTTTAAGGGAAACCCTTATAAGATCCCTTAACTAATAAATTACCATTATTTAATCCCTTAAATGTTGTATAAAGTTTCTTAACAGTTGTTTATTGTCTAAATTTTTTATAGTTTCACTTTTTTTCATTGATATATGAGAAATACTTTCTTAAGATCTCAACGCTTGACATTTTATTTTAGGAATTAGGAACATTTGTTTGGGATCAGACTCTGGAGAGTCCCGTGTTAATTTCATAGCAGGGTATCGTCCCTAGAAGCCCCGGGTTCGACTCTCGAATCGACCCAGGGGCTTTCTGTGTGGAGTTTGCATGTTCTCCCTGTGTCTGCGTGAGTTCACTCTGGGCACTGCGGTTTTCTCCCACAATCCAAAAACATGCAGTTAAGGCAAATTGAAAATTCAAATTTATGTTTGTGACTCGTTTGATAAACGAGCGTCTCATATCATTAATGGTTCCTAAAGTGATGAATAAGTTAATTAATTGATAATTAATTAATTATTTTATAGTAATGTAAATTAATTGTTCTTGAATTGTGTTCAATTGGTCATAATAATTAACGATTTATATTTCTGTGAGGATCACTCACGCACACGCATACACACACATACACACACACATACACACAGAGAGAGAGAGAGAGAGAGAGAGAGAGAGAGAGAGAGAGAGAGAGAGACGACTGTGAGATTAAATTACTGCTGTATGCAGATGATCTGGTCCTGCTGTCCCTCAGCGCTCAGGCTCTACAGCGCCACCTAGATCTGCTACAGCATTACAGTCAGACCTGGGCCCTGACAGTAAACCTCA
>JAOTRQ010051036.1:0-15234 GCA_028565875.1 Hoplisoma paleatum | reverse complement strand
GCGGCCTCTGCGGTGCTATGACGCTCTTGAATGCATATGAGGCTCGGAACCCGTAATAGTCGCTTGCGGCTTTAATTATTATTATTATTATTATTATTATTATTATTATTATTATTATTATTATTATTATAAAATCACATGACAAAAATGGTGTTGCTGAAAATCACCTGGCATTAATGTTCTAGGGTTAAGTACATCTCTAACTTTTAATTTCTCAGATTTAAGATTCGAGTTTCTCTATTCCCCTGTATCTCCATAAGTGAGTAAACTGCTAGAAGTAACAGGAACATAAACGATCCTCCAATGATCTACCTAGTATAAAAATGCAGAATATAATATCTATTTATGAACACATGAATACAACGGATGCCTGAGGGAGCAGGTGGCCTAGAACCCTCGAGTACCTATAAACGATCTGCAGGTCCGTGGGTGGGTTACAGGACAGTAACCACAGGGTTCGAATCGCCTGGACGATACAGTGCTGGAATTCACTCACAAAGGGTAAAGAAGAGCGATGACGTCTGCGTTCTACAGGCTCGTGTGTGTTTTGTGATACTAAAAGAATTATGCAAAATATCATTTTTGTTTCCAAATAGTTGGTGCTAACATACTGCAGATCTAAAAGAACTCGGTCTGGATCCTCCCAAGGTTTAATTTTGAAACCTTCTGCTTAAAGGGACTTTTTTTATCTGCCATAATGAACTTGCTAAACGAGGTTTGTAATCTGTCGGACGCAGATTCTACAGGTTGTGCAGACGATTTTCCGTTGTAAAAAAAACTGCAAAACAAATTAGCATAAAAACAACTGCAAGAGCAGCACAAATCCTCACAGATAATGTACTCCACCATCATTGATTATGCTGCTATCCTGCTATCCTGCTAGCAATATTAGTAAGTCAGTGAGTAAAACAATGCAATTAAGCCTCAATAATAAAACTCTCAGCAGAACTTATTGTGTAAAATGCCAAGAGGTCTGAAACCCCAGTGGTGGACTCGTGATCTTCTGATTGTAAGAATGGTGATCTTGGAGTGCGCTTCTCATCACAGCGTGTTCATGTGGTTGTTTTCAATCTGTAGGTTCCATATAAAGTGAAAGCTACTTCTCCCTCCTCCAGTTACCGTCTAGTGTTTACTCTGAGTGTTTCCATTCATCAGAATCGTCCATTAAGGAAATACTTCTGGGAAAATGAGTCTAGCCACCTGCTGTCACCAGCTGGCTTTACGCTACTGAGTAGAGAGGAATGGAGAAGGTCACGGAGTCGCCATCCATCACCCGCGAGTCTGGAGTGGAGGGAGTGGAGGGGGTCAGAGAGCAGGTGAGTTTAGTGCCCGTGTGGACAACAGGATCACAGTAAGACGTGTAATTACCCCCGAAAAACAAGGGACTCTCTAAACGACATGTCCAGGTAACCGAGAAGACGTGAAGCTAACAAATATGTTGAAAACTGATCTCACAACACTCTAGACAACACGTACACAACGGAGGAACCTTTTATGATTTAATGATTATTCAATGAATTCATTTTACACTATGCTTTATTAGACTCTTTGATCAATTGAATTCTTTAAAAACTTGTTGCGCTCCCCGGTGGTGGAGGGTGTCATGAGCCACCTGTCGGAGGTTATAGAGTTTGAAAATGTCCTTATGGTGTGTTCTGTATTTAATGACACCTCGCACGTCCCTGAATGTTTGTATTATATTATGAGAAAGTACAAACAGCACCACGCACATGTTTCCGTTCTCATGCCAGGGACCCAGATGCATCCAGCATTTGCCCAGGGGTTGCATCAGAATCCGGGTATCCTTTTTCCAGGGGCCCGAGAGCTACTTTGCGTTGATGAGGCAACAGGGGGTAAAGGGTTGTATAACCCTGATGCAGCACCTGGCAGTGCCCGTCAGCAGTGTGGGGAGGCCCCGTGTACACATGGATGCCACGCATTCTAGCACCATCACCCTAATCGCGGTTTCCTCTCCTCGCTATGTGAAATATTGAATACTCCTTTTCCTTCGCCATCCTAATCCATCACCCGCCCGGTTCGTCTGCCTTCACTCTTCTGCTCGGTGATTGGTCCTGTCTTTCAATAATATGTAAACGATGGGGCATCGGTGATCACCGCTGGCGCTGAAGAACAAGATGCCACTTGGTAGACTGGGGTCATGTCAAGGCTGCCATCTCGACTTGCATTTTAATCAATGTTATTATAACATGGATCTGTGCAATATGTCATTGTGGAATAATTTATTGTCACAAATAAAATATGTGAATGCTTTTATTTTGTTCAACTTATCGTTTAACTTTGACCATGACAATAAAGATATTAAAGAGATGCCACGTGCTACATTTGTGCCATGTCTAGACGAGTTTAGTGCCTAACTCATCAAACTTCTTGTTTTGTTCTCTAAAGCGTCCTCTTGGTGACGTCCTAATAAATACAAGCACCTCCAGAGGAGCCGCCCATATCCAGGTAGGTATGTAACGGGTAATGTGAGATGCTCAGAGTTAAACCAGATCAAATCCACTCGTTGATGGATGGGCACACTACCCACCGTGACCTCGTTCAGGGTAAATGAGTAAAACGTGGCACTGAGCAAACAAAGTCAATTAGAAACACACTTTCGTTCCATGTCAGACACGCCATCAGGATTTAGCAACCGTGGTGTAAAGCGTTGTCAGAAGCGCAGACAGGTTGACGGGCATTCTGTACGATTGTGTATACCAGTCCAAAAAAATGTTTCAGCCTCCACTGTAGTCGAGGAATGAGTTTCGACGGTTCTTTACAGAAGTGAGATCCGTCACAGATGATTGTTTTGTGTTTTGACATGCTAGCCCAATGTAACTCGATAACTCTGCTAATATTGCTCCGATGCTAAACATCTTTGCACTTGGAGGTATTAGCATTTCATGGATCCCTGAGGCTACAATCAGAAGCCCGTAGTTTCGTCATTTGTTGGAGTTTTACGTCACTTTACAAGGGTAAATAAGACAGACGGAGCTTAATGTGTTGAGCTTTGGGCTATGAAGGAAACGTCTGAAAGCTCGAATCTCATCTGCTATTGTAAGACATCTTTAATATAAAGGTTCAGTACGATAACTGATGCTGTGATGCTCAAACTTCAACTTATAACAAACCAGGATATGCAAATAAGTTGTGATTGTAACTATAAATAACAGATACAGTCCTACAGACATGGCAGGTAAACAAACATAGTTTAAATAAAGAAGCAGGTTCACTTTTCACTGGTGATGGATTCCTGCAGGTGGATGCAAACAAACTGCAGCCAAAGACTTTTACCTGCAGGTAAATAATCACACGATTCATTTTCAAAAGTTTTATGGCAAATCTAGTAACAACAACGACTGGACGATATAAAAAACATCAGATTAAACATAAATGAAAGGATTTTATCCTTTATTTTCCTGTTAATGTTATTAATTTGATTTTATTATAATGGTATGTTGGGAGTTCGGGATGTTTGATCGACTTCATGTTCTCTCGTTTCCAAAACAAAAAAGACTGAAATGGATTTTTAGCGTTTTGAGAAGAAAAAAAAGCATAACTTGATAAACTTTGGATTTATGACATCATAATAATGTTGTTAGATTTGTTAGTTAAAGTTGTAAAGTTTTAGACTGAGACAACAATCGATCGAACATGATTAATTAAATATTGAAAAATGTTTGGTTCTGGGTAAATAAATCTCACTTTTCTGACGACAAATCAAAATTTATTTATTGCGTTTTGGAAAAGAGTTTTAATTTTTTTAATTAAAGTTTTATTTCACACTACTCCGACTTCTACTCCAAGTCCGGTGTGCTGTTCGTCTGTCTAACGCCACAAATCCATCGATGTCTAAGAGACAGCTGACACTGCCGGACGTCAGGATGATTTATGAGGAGAAACTGGGTCCAATCCATCAGTCAGAGACACCCGACACCTGTGGAACTGCTCGTGTCCGTGATTGACAAGAGCCTCGTGTGCTTTCTCAGGCATGTGGGTTTATTTACTGTACCAGTCCGGGATATTTACGTTGTCACCCTGAGGGCAGAAGATTCAGAGCTGAGCCCACATGTGTAACGGAGACGGGTCAGGAGTCCTGTTACGGGTGGAATCCTCGCCTCGATCCGGCTCGCTTCGACCCCTGTCGGTATGCGCCATGATAAACAGAAACCACGTCCGTCTTTTCATGGTAACTAAGCCTCGGTTGCTATTAGCAGTAGACCGATGAGTGTCTGTATCCCTCTTGTTGTCTTAACATTTGATATAATCTTCATCTTCTGTGGGTCAAAATGTCCCATTTAAACTAAATCCTCTCATTTAAAGCAGCGTAATTGAATTTTAAACCCTAAGTCTGTTGTGTCTGAACAAACGTATCTGGTGCCGATCTGTTTTCCACCAGTATTGTGCCTTTTAATGCAGATAAATGTCAAATAAAATGATACGACCGGCATGAAAACAAGTACGTTTAAAATTATAATAATAATTAAAATGATAATATAATATCAAGTTAACAGTAATAATGCAACCAAGCTATGAAACGACTTTGGTTAGCTACGAAGCCTCACCACTTGATGGATTGTGGGAGAATCACGGCTGCTGTATTTAGGAGTTTCTATCACAGGACCACAACACCCAGAATGCACTTCACCAGCCACGTCTTCATCTGGTACAAAAACTTTGCAGCGCCGCCGACTTCTGTACTTCTTACTGTTGTCATGAGTTAAGTGAAGATTTAATGTTTTAGCTACAAACAGCAGAGGGCGCTGCCACTACTCACCAAGTTACAAAATTGGGTTTCATTTACAATTGTTTGTAACCTACCTTAAAAATGAAAAGATGTTAATTATTGAGATAAATAAAAGATCACGAATAGAGAGTTTTATTGAAGAAGAAATAAAAAAAAAAAAATGACAATCATAGTGTCAATTCAGTATCATGAATCGAATTGCATCGTGGGAAACGTGTATCAAACGTAGGTCCCTACCCATTTACTACACAACATGGGCAGAAACGGTCCTTTGGCTCGAATGGTGTCGTGGTTTTAGGGCATTCCGATGGAAAGTGGAGGAGGGTGAGCAGGGGTCGGAGGTCGCCATACTACCATGCACCTGCATGCTGCAAAGCACCAGCCGTGTCGCGAGCACCACAAACAGCCCTGACCCATCTTGACCTGCGCTGACCCCAGAGCCATCTGTTACGGCACGCTGAGAGCACGGCGACTATTAGCGTTCCACACAAGAGGCCTATTCTGCACGGATCGTAGCAGCGTGACGCTCGTGGAGATACTACGCTAATCGCTGCTACCCTCGAACTTCTGTTCTGAAATGTGTGTGTTAAATCGTTTACCATCAGAAAAAATGTAAATACATTCAGTCTTTAAAAAAAGGAACGATCAGTGCTCTATGTGGGAAGCTTTTTCTGTACAACGAAGCTTCGGATCGTAGCGGCGTGACACTTTTAAGCCCTGGGGTCACTAAGCTAATCACAATCGTAGGTCAAGTGGGGTTGTTCGGCAGGTTCTCAGCTAAAAGCATCTTGAAGGCTGCTTGTAAACTGAACCCGATAAAAGGCCCGAACCTGACTGGGAAAAAATCGTCCCTCCTTCTCCTAAACTTAGTTTTTTACCCCGTTTGTAAACGATCCACCCCCACCCACCCCTGCATAAGTCGTTCAGGTGTTCATGAGCAGGAGACACCAAATCCTCTCAGTGCTTTTTCACAAATTCTCCTATACCTATCCCAGCTGGGTTGTGACCTCCGACCCTCGCCTCGTGGGCTATTTATACGGGAGCGTACTTGACCCGACCGACTATTGAGGAGAACCTCCTTGAGTGTGTGTGTGTGTTGGGGGACGGTTGGGGTTAAGCCTTTCTCGAGTAAGTCCCGGAGACACCTGGGAGAGTAAAAGGTCTGGAGTGAGCCGGGACCGATTCTTTAAAAGGAAGCATCGAGGACGGATCCAAACTGGGAGCGTTGTGTGTACAAGCGAGCCAAATTCAGTTCCCCAGATAAATCTCGCTCACATGGAGCCGTAAACACTTTGCACACGGTCGTTTGCCGGGTAACTGATACGAACTTTGCGCCGACAGTCAAATGTTGTAATGACGGACCTGCAAGAATATCGAAAGGTTACAGCATCTCTGTGTGCATATAAATGATTATACACTGGAACCCCGAGTAACAAAGTTCTGGAGTTAAATGTGTTTAATCTATTTTTCCAATCTGTAATTCAGCCCATAGTCTGAAACTCTACTCACTACGGGATTAGTAGATCAGCTTTCACGAGCAAAATCCTGTGAAAACTCGGTCTGCTGCAACAAGCACAGAATTAGACATTAATATTTATAAAGGCTCATGTTTTAAAGATGGAACATGAAGGCTAATACGGCTGTTCTCTGGTAGGGTCACGTTGAGCACTGTGCTAGTGTGTCTTCCTGAAAACGTCCAAGATCGGATGTTTAACGCAAAAGCAACCGGCTTATCTGGATAAAGAAACACCCTGTGACCAGAGCGCTATTGTCGTCTCTTCAAATTCCTCTCTGTTGCAGAAAGTCGTCTTGAATTACAAGCTACAGCGCTTCTTGGCTACAGACGGAGTCTAAACGCTGCCAGTATTGTCATCTGGTTCTCATGGTGAGAACAAATAGTTATTTCCCAAGAACACGGTGACATTCAGGATCCCACAGATCCTCTCGGCATCACCAGTCATGTTGTACTTTTCCATCAAGCGAAACTGTCAAACAGGGACGTTGTTCTGTAGCCGTACGTCATGCGTGGACGGTTTGATTTCTGTTGTTTTGAGCATTAGGGTCGGAAAACTCATTATTATGCACAAAGCCTGACATTCTTAAGACCTTAGTTCTCAGCTGGCTTCAATAAAACGAAGCTTTACCAAAAACTACACAGAACTTTTGCTGAGTTCTTTTGTTGACCGTGTGAAGGATCAACAGTGACACCAAGTGGCCGTGTGTTATAATTGCAATGGTTTCTAGTGTATGTGTACGTTATATGGCCCAAAGTATTTGGACACTTCAGTAATTGGACCTGACTACTGTACATTCCAACTACAGATACCGAGCACTATGTTTGTAATATTGTTTATTGTTTGTTTGTTTGTTTACTGATTAAAATTTTGGTTTTATCTGAAACTGGTAAAAATACATTCTGCTTATACGATTCATCTGAGCCAATAAAATAACCAATAAAACTTATATCTATATATAAAAAAGTAGTATAACTAATTGTTTTATACAATTTTAATCAAACTAGCCACGTGTTAAATAATATCTCATTTAAATACTATTTAAGACATTTTATATCAACAATGATGTGTAAAAAGTATGAATATTAGTGATACTATCTTATATAGTAACATCGTTTATCATCATTCTGCTAGATTTGCACATCTAAGGCTTTATAAAACACATAAATAACGCATTTAAATGTTTTATAGATTACATTTAAACCAAAAGTGTTATTACTTTGAAAGCTTTGCAGCTACAATTAGCTTGGCTAGCATTGCAAGACATTAAAACAACAGTATACCAAATAGTTGATTGACTATAATCATTTATTATTTTTTATCATTTATATTTAAAATGTAATAAAAGTCCAATATAAGATAATTTTCGAGTTAAAACAGTTTAAACGACGTTAACTTTAAGAGCCGGTTTCTGGTGTCGGTTCCAGAATCTGAGCCGCACCGATAGATTCTTTATTAAAGAGACTTCAAAATGTACAATGATAAACGTTTAATAGTCGTTTAACATAAAAAATACTTTAAACTCACGTCACTTAAGCCCTAAATAAGTGAAAGAGGAAATAATAATTTTTAATTCATAGAGAATTAAACTGAATCATTCCAATTGACTCGGCTCACTCAGAAGAATCGATTCGTTTAACTCAGGTTCTGTCGGCTGCAATGCTGGTTAATATTAAATATCAAGGATATTAAGAACAAAAATAACATTAACACTAACGTTTTATTCATGGTTACATTATTTAATTAATTTGTTTTGTTCTTGAATCATTACTCGGTGTGTTATTATTATTATAATATCAACATACAGGCTACCAAAGTTAGCACCCGGGTGAAACAGGAAGATTTTCCACTAGCACACAAGCGCCAAGTGTTTAAAATCTCCAGCTTTTAAATAAATAGCAATGACTGATCATTAATGTGACTCTTGAGCCACTGCGGTGATGCTTAAAGGTTGTGACACTTTCACAAACATACCAAAGTGAGTCCAAATGTTTAGTTTGGCACATTTGTGTATCATTGTGTGAAGAAAGCTTAACAAATTACAGAGAAAACAAATAAACTTAAACCGTCCTAAATGTTCCAAGGAAGAAACTTTGGGATGGTACAGAATCCCCAGGAAACTTCGTTAAGTTTGGATGATGTGAATCCCTTCAGTTTCTCTCATCAGGTGTCACCACAGCCATGTTCTGTATTGTTTATTTGATATAGCTTTTATGCCGAATGCCTTTCCTGACACAACCTTCCTTATTTATCAGGACTTGGAACAGACACTGGGAATCTGGTGTCGAATCTTGGACGTTTCAGACTCTCTGGAGCTTGTATACAAGTGGAAAAACCTGCTGCTGCACCAGGCCTCAAATCGGTTTAAATATATTTGAGTGAATTAGAATTAATACAGAATAAAATAGGTCAAATTATGTCACAAATTATGTCATTTTGCAGGTCAGTTATTGCACCAAGTTCCGAGCATTCAAGCATAAGTGGGCTCAGAAAGTACATCTAGACCACTTTAGAATAATAAAACAGTGTGACAATATAATAAAAGACATTTTAATTCAGCTAAAAGCGAGAACAAGAAGGTCGTGAGAGCTGTTCTCAGAGGATACCAAAACCTCCTTTACGTCAAGAAACGTGAGAGCGAGAATGCCAACATTAAACAATCCCAAAATCCCCGATCCTTGAAAATCTCTGACCATAAACCCAGTGCTGTAGAGTCCAGAGAATCCAGCACTGCCAGATGACCCAACGTACCATTTAAAACCGCACCGGCAGGTTTATTAAAATTCAGAGCCAAACCGCAAGCACATAAAGCCTGGACTGGACCTGCTAGGGCGGCTGGTTAAAGTATTAAATCACATCCACGAGGTTGGAGACGAGGTTGTGCCAGTAGAGCGGCTGATTTCTGATTGTTTTAAATCGTTTCCCAGCATGCATCTGCAGCCCTCTTTCTGTTTGGATCCCGCCACGGTGGTACCACTCACTTCAACCATCAAGAGCAAACCAAATGAGCTGTCGGGAGAAATAAGACCGAAATTCTCTCGGACGATGTTCTAATCTTCCGCAGCTGATGTTTATGATCCGCTCGAGCATTCGTGCAAATTTATTCAAACGTTTCTTTGCTTTGCATCTTAATGTTGCTCAAATGAAACTCAGATGTTCGGTGCTTCCTCGTCTTCATCTCTCGGCTGCCACCACAGTTGATATTGGGCTGGATATTCCACTTATATATCTAAAGCTGGATGCCCTTCCTGCCACAACCCATCTAATTTTAGAGGGCTTGGGACCGGCACTCCAGGAATCCAGGTATCATGGAGTATTAACTGGAGCCCCCAGAGGAAACCCATGTGACCATGAAGAGAACATGTAAGCTCTATACTGGGCGGCACAATGGCTTAGTCGCCATACAGCAAGACATACAGGTTTCTATGCTGGGTTTGCATGTTCTTCCTGTGTCTGTGCGGGTTTACTCCAGGTACTCCAGTTTTACTCCGGGTACTTCAGTGTCCTCCAACAACCCGAAAACTTGCACTAGGTTGATTGGAGATTGGTGAAATTGTCCTGTAAATACACAAAGCTCCCCAGAGCACAATGAGGTTCGAGAAAGACCTGCAGCCTAGTCTGTAAAAACACCACCAAGAATCTCAGGATTTCTTGTTGTAAGGCGACAGCGCCATCAACTACACAACAAAAATTAAGAATCAAGCAACGCTGAACTTTAATGCATCTGGGTTCAATTTAATATGTTTTTTTTCTTTTCAAAAACAAAGAAGCCATACAATATAAAGCATGTAACAGTTCTGTACAGAAATAGTAGCACATTCACACATTCAAGGCCAAGAGCTGTTTGTCGTCAGTAACCGGGCACATGGAAAAATCTTTAACACTGTTTATAAAAGTACAGAAATATGAAACAAATCAAAAATCATCCAAACGACACGAGCAGTTACAATAAATGTGAGCAGATTTTCATCAGTTTGACTGTTAAAGAAGCACAAACACTTCCAGTAAATGTTTATTAGTCATGAATTCATACAGCTCGTGAAAGGTTAAGTGCTTTTTAAAAGTTTTCTGGAGTAGTTTCAGTTAGTCTCAGTCTCACAAAGTTATTAACCAAACGGTTCAAATTACGCTTCTCAGTTCTTTAAAAGACAAAAAAAAGGAAAAACATAAAAAACGATCATAAAAATAATATCTTTGGTAAAAATATTTACAAACAAATGAGAATTTTATTACTTAGGATATAAAGGAGGAACTGTTCTAAACACACCGATCTGATCTGCGATGGTTCTAAACACACCGATCTGATCTGCGATGGTTCTAAATACACCGATCTGATCTGTGATGGTTCTAAACACACCGATCTGATCTGCGATGGTTCTGAACACAGCGATGGTTCTAAACACACCGATCTGACCTGCAATGGTTCTGTTATTTGAACAATTTACAGTTAAAACACTGCAGTAATAAAAATACATAACAAAATCCGGGGAGAATGCATTTACATTTACATTTTCTGCATTTTGCATTGATGGCTTGAAGATGAAGATGCTGGGCTAGAGAGCCAAATAGTCCTTGGTTCAAGCTTCACTAGCACAAAGTTGGTCTCCTGAGCAAGGTCCATAACTCTCAGTTGCTCAAAATGGTGTTCTTATGTAACCGATAAAGGCGTCTGTTAAATGCTGAAAACGTATGAGGCCCAACTCAGTGGTAGCGATGCTTGAACCGGCAACCTTCTGATCTATCTCAAGCCCTTAACCATTCCGCCCTCTATGCCCCGCAGTAAGAATGCAATACTAATACGTTCCTCTTGGTGGCACTATAGAGCTTTTTTTTTTTTTTTTTTACTAGGACAGGAATTGAATCCAGTGCTTGTTTTACTTCTGTTTTGCTCTTGGACTGAGAAAAAAGATTGTGAAATATTGTGTAAAAAATAATATTAAAAAATATATTTATATGCGTATCATAAAGTCTGATGAAACTAAACTCCTGCTTTCTGTGAGTGAAGCACGGTTAAACAATTTTTATATATATATTTATATTTATATATTCTTTGCTTTAAGCAAAACTTGTAGATCTACATCATCTCCTCTCTACAAAAAAAGTGCTTCACGCATTTGCGTTAAAGCCGAAAAATACAGAAAACATGAAAGTAAAAGCATCCAAAAAAGATCCAAAACACAGCGCAGAGCTTTCAAATACACACTTTACATAATACATAACTTGTGAAAATATCTTTGTGTTTTTTTTTTCCTCTCGTTTTGTGTTTTCTTTATATGCAGACTATACAGTAAATGCAAGTACATGTTCTGATTAACATAGAGCAACATAGCAAACAATAATAAATACTCACTTTAGTTACTTTTAGAAGTACTTATATATAGATGTAGCTTACTTTGAGGTGGGATATTTGGTGTGTGTTGCAATAATAAATCCCGATCTGCACACCAAGCTGATTTATACGTCTGCATCGACTCCACATAAGACCAGGCCGTCGTGTCAGAAAGGAAGGTCAGTGTCGAATGATTTTAGCGCATTGACGTTGAACAATGAATGGATCATTAACATCATATCTCGAGAGTGACTACTTTGACTATAAGTGTGCACACTTTTGTTTTGTTGTTTTAATGGCTCCCCCTTTGTGATCTGTGTCCTCTCGATAAGTAGTTGGGAAATTTTGGAGGTGCAGGTCGGGCGCCGCCGAGACTCTGCGGAAAGGGTTTGTGGCGACGGCGTTGATTTGACACAGGAGTATAAATCAGCCTTAAGGGTTTAACAAACCGATGGCAAAAAGCCCGGGCTCGAGCCGAGAAACGAGGACAGAGGTGAAAGGAGCAGCAAGAAAAAGACAGAAAGAGAGGGAACTGCAGTACAGATGAAGGGATGTAACGATGCACGTCGGATTAGATACAAACTATTTTGGATCCTGGATGAATTCCATGTCGCAGCTCTTTACTAGACACGTTAACCCCTTTTGAAACATTATAACAGGTCTGTTCTCTGCAAGCTCTAGAAAACATGTCCATGAATTTATGTGCATCACATACTTTGCATCACATCAAGAGATCTCACCAGATTTACGCAAATGAAATGATTCTGGCACCGACTTCCCTATCCATCCCATGTTTACGAGCTACTAGGTGATGAGTGGTAACAAAAAGGCATTATGACATCACAAGGGAACAAGACACAGCATGTATTTAAGCATACCTTCATTATTTCCATTATTTTAGTTTTTCTTCACTGCGCTAACATTCACATTTTGTTACATGTTAATGATGCTGATGCGTTTCAGATCGATACTGTATAAGAAGAATCTTACACAGAAGGAATTGCAGATAACTTTCTTAATGATTAATGATAATTCGTTTTAATTCTCAGGACCCTCAGAATTTAAATGAACACTGTCGTGTGGCCCTAGTACTACCGTTGTAGTAAAAAAGCTTTAAATCAGGAATGCTGGGGGTGAATGGAAGTGAGCTAGTCGACAAAAGATCGTTCTATAGACTGTAATCCTAATCTCAAATGAAATCTAAACCAAGTCTCTGATTTATTTTCCATTATATAGATGTTTATTCTGTCAGAACGTATTAACAGGTTTTATACGCAATGCCAGGAGTTAAAAACAGTAAATATTTCACATCCTGCACATCGTTACACCCTTTAGTTCAAACCGAGTCTGATGTTAAGCTTTACGTCCGAACGTGGCGTGGAGACGATCTCAAGATCTTTAAGATACAGAAGTCTGAAAAAAGCGAAAGAAATGGATTCTGGACATTTTGTCTGGTCTTTTGTTCTAGTGAAATATTTTGGTATTTTCATCTTTTCTTGATAATAAAAAGCCCCATGCGAGTCTGCAGCGACCCGGACATACGTGATAACATGCGCAAGGTTTTTGTATACACACATCTATCGATTATTTATGTGAATAAATGAATATCTGTTAAGTAAGTAATCTTATCCTATCAAAGAGAAACAAACAAAAAACCCTTCGGAATAATTGCATGTTTATCCCGACAGCTAAAGTTTCTTTGGTTTCTGTTCATAAGTCCTGAAATCAGTCTCACCATCGTCCCACTTGTTTTCTTTTTCTTTTCTTTTCCTTCCTATATATATATATATATATATAAACACGTTCCCGTCAGTCCTTCTGCTATGTAATAATTCCTACACAAATCACCTCATCACTCCTCTCCAGCACTTCCTCTGTCCCCTTCTAACTCCGACCCTACAGGTTATCCTAAAACACGTCCCGATACACACACACACACACGTACGCGTACACACATATCCCAAAATAAAATGTGAAAACAGAAGAGCAGAAGATTCGAACGGGGAGAAGTTCATCGCTTCTGGAAATTATCCATCACTTTGGAAACGAAGCTGACGATGGCGCTGGCGGGCTGGTCAGGGTCCAGCTCAGCAAACAGGTGACTGATGTTATCGGTCGTGCTCCCCTGTTTCCTGGCCACGAAACCGAAAAACCTAAAACAGTCAAATAATAATATGAATGTTCAGTAATAATAATAATATAGTAATATTACCCTAATTATACAAGATCTTACTACAGAAAACAATTCATTTGTTATTATCTACCATTTCTTGATACAAAAAATAAGGAAAAAGTATTTATTATTAATTTATGTAATTAAAATCATGAGGGAAGTCAGGTCACTATTATTTATAAGTGATGGTGACAATGGGAGGAAAAAAACTTCCAAAAATTCAGACGAAACTGGAGAGGAACCAAATTCATCAGGATGAGATGTTAACTAATAGATGAGATGTTAACTAATCATGATTTACACTAAATTACTTTCAATTACATAAAAGAACAAAGCGAGCAAAAAGAAAATAATTATATCACAAGTTCTTATATCTTATAATTGTAATTTTTAGTGCAATTATTCTGTAATGAATTAATGATGAATTTAATGTGTTGTTGTCTGTGTGTTTGATTTATTTGTGTGTATTTAGCTAATAAACATCAGTAAGCGTAGCTACAGTCAGCTCCCGGCTGGAGAACACGCCAGGAGAACATTACAAATCATCCTCAGTGCCGCCGTGCCCTCGGCGTGAGATCCCAAAATCAGCTCCAGGTTTTCCACTGATCCCATAATTTGTTCTCCATCATGGTTGGTAATCGGACTTTCATCCACAGAACATCAGATCCCGTTCAGACTCTGACATCAGCACCTTTCATCCCTCGCCCGACGGCATAAATCTGATTTTATACCCGGACTTTTGGAAAATCAGCGCTGGCACCTTTTCTAAACCCGGAGGAGCCACGACGGATCCAACAGTCCGGCGTTCATAAATCAATCCAAATCATTTCTATTAATGTCATGAATTGAATAATCATGAAATGATGAAATGTCTTTAGTAACATGACACGACTCCAAAATCTGGGTAGGTGCTGTGTATAGAGTGTGTGTGTGTGCGGGTGAATGTGTGTTTATGTGTCTCTGTGTCCAGGTGTCTGTCTGTGTGCATGTGTCTCGGTAACCAGGTTTCTGTGTGTGCGTATCCATATATGTGTGTGTGTATGTCTGTGTGTGTTTGTGTCCATATATGTTTGTTTTTGTGTGATTATGCATTTTTGTCCTCCACGGATTAAGGACAGAAAGCAAACAGCGTTCAGAAAGAAACATTATTTATAAAGACTTACTTTGCAGCGCCACCTTCAGGTTTAGTCCATCTAAAGAGACACACAAACAAAGAACGTACACGTTCAAGCTCAAGGAATGTAAAGTACATCAAGTAAGTAAATAAAGTATTTCAATAGAAGAAAGGAACAGGGGTACACACCTCCTCTCCTGGGGGTCAAGGTTACAGAAGGTGATCGTGTTGACCGGGTAGTGACGCCTGAAGAAAATTCTGTTGGGTAAATAAGACGCATTACATCATCATCATCATCATCATCATCATCATCATCATCATCATCATCATCATCATCATCATCATCATCATCATCAT
>JAOTRQ010051019.1:0-15236 GCA_028565875.1 Hoplisoma paleatum | reverse complement strand
ATAAATGTTGCATCATAACATGTTGTGTTATAAATGTGCATCATAACATGTGTTATAAATGTTGCATCATAACATGTCGTGTTATAAATGTGCAACTAGATTTGAAGTTTCTGTTACAACTGAAAATTTATCGGTCGCGTAAATTAGCAGCACCACAGTTTTATATGTTCGAAATTTTGGAAAAAAGTGCAGCTTATACTTGGGCCAATACGGTTATATATTATTATTTTCCTTTACAAATTACTTATTTAACTGCATTGTGTAATGATTATGAATTTTCCTGAAGGAATGTATCTATCAATCAATCCATCCATCCATATACAGAATATGAGGACGTTATAATCTAACTATTTTAACTACAAGCTTTAATGATATATTAGAATGTACACTATTACACTTTGCTACGTTAACCTACTGAAACTGACCTGTTGCAGCTATAGTTGAAAGAAAATCATTTCAATCACATGTTACTAATTGCATTCGATTATTAAATATCAAAAGAATTTAATTTCTTTAGTACCTGGAACTGAGATGATTGCTAAAGGAAGCATGAAAAATAAAAAATACACGTGATTAGAAAAAAATATTAACAGAATATCTTTATAAATACAATGAATGTACTGATAACATATAGATGACTGAAGATTTTGGTACAGGGCGCATTTGTTGTACATTTGCATGTTTGAAACAAGTTGTGCATTGATGCCAGAGGAGCATCGTTACCAAACAAGATGCTAGATACTGTAGATGGTAACCAAAGATAAAGGTTCACTGCTGACTACTGACTTTGAGGCATTAACATGCATTACTTAAGTCTTATTCTATTGTTTTCACCTCAACAATGTTAGATTGACTAAAACCGACATTCAAAGACAAAATCGACACATCCCGGTTCAGACTGAATTTACCTTTGTCACATTTTCTCAGTTGTATTGCTGTGGGTTCAGACTTGGTAGTTCCACATCCCATTTCGCTCTAAAATGTCAAACTGTCACAGAAACACAACCACCGAATTAGAATCAGAAAGAGATTCACTTAAACTGTATGTCTGTTGGTATTAAAATGCAAACATATTACGGATACACACTACTCATCAATGAGAGCCAAATAATCTGGGATTATCAATGCCCTGCCTTCAGGCTTAAGATTCCAGATTGGTCCCAGTAGCATTGAGAGTCTATATTTATGTGATAAAAGATTGCTTGCAGTATTGCATGAGTCCAGTTCGTGTAAATACTTTACACCATTTGAACTTTTTTACCCCGAGCCTATTTGAGGTTCTTATTTACTTGACGTGACTCTGCACACATTGTAATTATGGGCGAGTATAATCATTGTGGCGCCTGACAATCCAGTGTGGAGTTAAGTAAACCAATCAGCACCTAAAAACAAATCATCTCTTCATATTTACTATATTATTATCACAATTCTTGCCAACTAGGCTGACGTGAACACCATTTTGTATTCTAGATGCCACATTCCGTTCTGACCGGCTTGGAAAAAGTACAATCCACAATCCAAAGTTGTTGACATCTCCGATCTGATTATCGTTTCCTGTTTACTTTTGGGTTTTACTTAGCATCTAGCAATCCGTTACCCTGTTTGGGCTTTTTGTGTTTACATTGGTGTTTGGGCAGCAATCTTCAGATTTAGACTGTAAACAAATATCTGGTTTATCTTCACACAGATGGACGACTGTTGAAACTGTTCTTGTATTTCGGGTTTTCTTGTATTTGATCCCACCTGCAATACGCAGAATTTATTTATCAAACTTTTTAAAAAAGATCTTCTGTGGGAAGTGTAAGGAGGACAGTGATCCCGGTCCAATAGACTTGTTGCAAGATATTGTTGGCATTACAAAGAGTTTGCCAGCCTGGTCTTTTACTAACAGACCGGACAATTAGTGACAAACTAATCATTGCATTCTTTTGCATTCTGATCACACTCCGATCGCTCAGTGATTGCACATTTAAGCCGTAATGTGGTCTTCATGATCCTTTTTCGCCTTGACCACAACTATTAAAGCCTCACCCAGTCGTAGACACGCTCCTGTCTGTTGCTTTTCAAGATCTTCCAGTAACTGAGCATGCAGAGCTACCAACCATTCAATGGGAGTTTTAGGAAGAACTGTAGGACCCTCTTATCCTGAGGCCTTATCCAGGCCACAAAACCCATCCGTAGATGGAGACTTATTAGCAAAGAGGCTTGGGGAGCATTTGGCAGGTTTCTGTTAAATGTTTTCGTCCTGTGTGTCAGCCCGTGCTGTGTGGTCCTGTCTGCCCAGTCTTCAACAAGGCCCAGAGGTGCTGTTTCTCGGCTCCTTTCCCAGCGACCGAGGGCCCCGGGTTCGAGGCTGCGTTCCACAGATCCCCTCTGGGAAGCAGCAACGGTACCTATCTCTGCCAGGTTCTAATTTATTATAAATAAATAATTTGTTTTTTTTCCACTCTGCATCTTTGGGTCCCTTATTCTTTGTGTTTGTTTTCTCGTTTAAACAGACACACAAAGTAACAGGAAGAGTTTAATTTCAGAAGTATTAGGGAATAATATGTGCTGAAGGACACTTGCCACAGCATTTTCTGTCCAGTACGTCGTCATACTTCTTGGTTCGTTTTTAGTACTAATATTTATTCCTACTGTTCTTGATGGCATTTAATTATTCACTCAAACTTTATGGCAGCATGATGTCAACATTCATACTAAACACTCTCCCACTGGCTACTTGTATTTATCTAAAATGTGACTTCGTGCATGTGTGTGTGTGTGTGTGTGACACCCTGTAGTTAGCTGTTTACTGAACCTTATGGCAAGCTCCAGGTCTTCCGAGTACATTTTCAGTCTTCCAGGTCATGTTGCAAGTCTTAAAATAAACTCGGTTGAAAAGTATTGTCGTATCTCCCTTGGCAGAGCCAGTTATAAGCTGAAATGTCCATACAACATATATAACCTAATATAAAAGAAATAACCAGCTTATTACATATAGGGGAGCTGTGTAAATGTAGAAAGCAGTCATGCCTTATGTGTAAACGACATACAGCATCTCTGGACATTATGGACACGGAAATTGGTTGACTCATGTCACCACGTTTTGTTTGACCTCACTTAGTGTGGCGTTCTTTGTGGCGTTGGTGTTCACATGATATTCCTTTGGGTGCTGCGGTTTTTCCTGTCCAAAGACATGCACATGAGTTGATGTGGAGATAGCAAATTATCCATGACTGTGTTTGAAATAACCTTGTGAACCGAAACGCCTTGTGTAATGAGTAACTAACGTTCCTGTTGAACGTATGAATGAAATCGGCATGTTAAAACATCTGTCCTCGGGTGGCAGGTGGAAAAAAAAATTTTATTGACATATTTGTTGCTTTTATGTCCTGCTATCCTGTTTGGAAGCTGATCGCTGTGATTAGATTAATTATTTTTACTTGAATAAGCTCTGCTTATCTGATCTGATAGTACAGTTATTAAATTGTATTTATTAAGTTATTTAAGGCATTTAATTAATAAACCGATCCCTAGAGTTTATCAAGTGTTTTAATGCAGTACGTTGCCATGTCTTTTTCCAACTCGTTTCTCCAAGGCTATGGGGATCTAGTATCTATAAGAGAATTTCACATCACCAAACAACCTAGTGCATGTTTTGGGGCTGTAGGAGGAAACCGGAGAAAACCCGCATGGACATGTGGAGACAAAAACTTTGCACAGAAAGACCCCGGGGTCGACCTGGGAATTGTACACGATATTTCTTGCTGTGAATCCACAGTGTTAATTGCTAAGCCACTCTGCCACCCTCATTACTAATTACTTTATTCATATTTATATTAACAAGCAGGTGAAAATTGTGGGTTCAAATGGGCAGAAAAAAAGATATAATACTGTTATGGTGATTTAAAACGAAAAGCATTCCACAATGTGATGTTCAATTAAGTGAGAAAAACTCCTACTATGTATGACGTGCCTAAAATTGACAAGACGAGCTGAACCTTGATCCCATATTTTAGTATTCCATTGTTTGCCTGCATGAATTGTTAAGTATGCACCTGCATGTGCAGGAAAGCTTATCGTCTTTAATATGATGACCAACACAACAATTGTCCCATTCACAAAAGAACAAAGATGTGTTCCTTCTCTCAATTCTCCTTTCTCTCATCTGGCTATACTCCCTCTTGCCATCTCCCATTTGTTAAAAATGAAAACAATGTAGAGAATTCCAAGGCCAGGCCTGGTCTATGAGTAGATAAAGCGCAGGTTTCCCAGGCTATCAGAGACAACAGCTACTTACTTTAATACACATCGCTCCAATTAAACTTAGTGGCTCAAGGGAACAGCATCTTCTTTCTCATCTTGGGACCAAGACATAAAAGTCTCCTTACTAAACCACGTGTTCAGTCATACGTTGAAACCAAGCGTCACTAGCAGACATGTCCCTTCTGCTTTCTGTGTCTTTTGTGTTGGTTGCTTGTCAGCTCGGAAAGGCATCCGTCCTTCGTCGGTCAGTAGAAGAAATCCAGGATGCACAACCGTCTCCCATCATCAGGACCAACAGGTGAGCATTTCTGATCTAATTAGGTGACAATAAGGTGTTGTTTTTCAGTATCTAATAGCTGTATTCTTACAGCATGTAACTGATGTATGTTTTGTAGATACATGCATACATCGAAATGCTTTTGAAACGTTTAAAATAGAGAATAATTGTATTTTGTATTCTTAAATTAAACTCCAGAGTGAATGTTCACTTTATTTATGCATCCACTAAATACTTCACAAACTGCTGAAACATCTGAGAAGGTCACATGGAGTAAGCGGTCCATTTTTGGAGTTGTTTTTGTGTGGTTCTGAAGCATAATACAGATTTAATGTGAGGTCAAGGCAAGCTTGCAAACCCTGCCATTTTGAAGCCATAAATTTTATGATCCTGGTGAGTAGGGATCTGTGATCCAATACTGAAGCAAATGGACTGCTATTACAGGCTGTTCCTGTGCTCACATTTTTTTAAATCAATGCGTAGACAATTTTGAAATGATCCAAGTTGACAAACATTTTTTTTAATCATTGATATAGTTTAAAAAATCCACTATACATTTTTAAATTATGATTTTAGAGGGTAATTTCTATTTAAATAGACGAGCAACTGTAAGATGTCTGTAAAGAATTGTAATTATGTGTGCATATTATTGGTCTGTTAAACGTCTGAGTTCTCTGTGTTCTCAGATGCATGGGAGATCCTCTGCAGAGTATCCGTAAGAACATACTGGACTCTCTGAATCTGCAAACCGAGCCCCATGTGTCCACTCCCCAAATGGTTCAGATTCGAGAGCATTGGATGAGTGCATTTAAAAGCGCCAACAATTCTGATGCTACAACCCTCGACATTGCAGGTATGCTACAGGTTTTTAAAAATCGATTGAGTTTTTCACTAATTTACCCGTGTATTTACATTTTTCTGTAGAACAAGGACCTTCGACTGCATTGCAGTGCTGCCGATTTGCTTCTCAGATTTTCACTAAAGGTAAAACCTTTTGTTTATTGTTTGCATAGCTGTTTTTATTGAATCTTGTATGTTTGAGGTTTTTTTTTTACTGAGTGAGACAATCACCATATTTTAATTTGATAGATCTAGGCTGGGACAAGTGGGTTATCTACCCAGCAAGCTTCACCTACATCCAGTGTGGTCTGTGCGACCAACAGGGCAAAGTTCACTGCCCAGAAGATGACCCCTCAGCTTTGGATCCAGCCCCACAGGTTGGTTAAGAAAAAGGTGTACAATGCTTGTTAATTTATGCATTTAGTTGTCATTCCAGGTGCATTACATACATGCTGGAAAGATAATGGTATGATTTAGCTACTTTTAGATTGTTCGTGAGAACGTCCCTAGCACATTAACTTCAGCCTATATAGTGCAGCACTTTCACAGAATAATATCAGTGCTTTGTCTGAACAGGTGTCCAGCAGACTAACATAAATCTGTCTCTACAAGGTCACCACTACTTCTCCAAATGTTCTTTTTTTTAAAAAAAAAAATATCTAGAATTGCATTAAAACGAAAAGCAGTACTAAGCATATAGTTTCAGATAAATGTCACAGGTAGCCTTGTGCTATTGACTCTAGAACTAGATGACACTGCAAGTAGGGCCAAGTAAATAAACCATGGTTACACTTGTCTAGTTTGGAAGCTGATCAATCTGTGTAGCCGCCAAGAGATAAGCTTTTACGAGTTGCTGTAAAATGAATTCCTTCTGTCTGTTCTTTTCCAGAAGCCGTGCTGTGAAGCAACTCGCCAAGACAATGTGCCGTTCCTGTATCTGGATGAAACAAGCTCCCTTGTCTTTAAGCCTGTCTTCCTCACCGGTGATTGTGGCTGCAGCCATGGTAACAACCAACAGGCCCCTAATCCGTGATAAACCCCACACTCGGTTCCAGATACCTCCCCCTACCTCTTTGGTTCATGCAAGTCTTTCACAGACACTAAAACCCACCATGTAACCATTTTTTTGTGTGAAATTTGGGCTCACTGCTTGATGGTGCTCCTAAATTTAGCATTTGCATTGCCAGTTAATTAACAGAAGATTAATTGAGATCCACAGTTGTGCTACGTCGTTATGCATGCTTGCACCGTAGTATTTTTAGGCATGGTTAAAAAGAACTAATAAATCACTTTAATTAGGTTCACATTTCTGATTTACAGCTTTATAGTTGGAGTCTGGCGAAGTATTAAATAACAGCTAGTGAGTGTTCCTCGCAAATATGTGAGGACTGCAGCTTACTTACCCATGCCAGACTTTTCCCAGACAGAGCCTCTCGCATATTTAAATAAACAGTGTTAAAATGTTACTGCAGCAAAACGCACTTTCAACAGCGCTGCAGTTTAACCTCTACTCCTATTCTATGGGCATATCATTTGTATTTTGGGAATTTTTGTTCTTTCACTGGCCATATGTAAGGGGGGAAAACATTCAAGCCCAAATTTGGTACTTCTTATGTGGGAATAAATGTATAGCCATTTATTACAAAAGCATAACTGTCTATAACCTTGATTCGGACGTTTCCCATTGTGTTCAGCTTCTTTTGTGTTTTATGTTTCACATTGTTTTATGTCTTGTTTTCACAATGTGTATTTACTGAGTGGTTTTACTTTTTAACCTTTTACACGATATAACATTTGATATTTAATGCATGTGTAAATGTAATGTTATCACTATACTAACATTTTTTTAAACCAGATTTGTTTATTTTATATGTCAGTAACACATTTAAAATGCTCTGTTACACATTAAGCAGTATTAAAGGTAGACGATTGATTTAAAATCACAAGGTAAAACAATCTGGTATGTTTTACATGGCCGATTGTTTTAAAAAAGCTCAAGCTTAATATACATTTGCTCTTTAAAACTTAATGTCTATTTCCAGCTTTCTTTAAGTTTCTGGCAGTGTATACAGAAGCATATAACATTTATATAAGTGGAGTGTACTTGTGTTGTTTTTCATTATCTTTATTAAATAAACAATCATTTTTGAAAATGAGATGTGATTTTTGCAGTTATTAATACACAGGTTTGCAATCTCACCGTCGTGATAATGAAAATCGAGAGTCTGTGAAGTTGTATTAAAAATAAAACTGGGCTGTTGATGAAAGCACTGTGGAATATTGTATTTCCTTTTCCTTGGCAGTGAGCTGTTTTTTTTCTTGGAGCTGGTTGGCACGTCTGTGTTAAACACGCCTAGCTGTACCATTCAGAACTGCAACTTGTTGGACACTCCTCTGCTGCTGCTCGTTCTTTTGATTCTTTTTATACTTCTGTTTTGACAGTGTAGAATCCAAAATAAACCCAAAAATAAGTTCAGTATGGTTTAGCCATTCATTGAGAAGACACATCCAGACAGCTAGAGGAATTGAGAGTAGTGATTTGCTTCTTCTCTGATTCAGCTCGCACAGAATGGCGCGTGTCAGATCTTTTTGGCTGCGGTGGGGAACTGTGTGTTCTCTGCTTGCTTTGTTGTTTGCTCAAGACAATTTGTGGGACTGCAGTGACAAAGGTGACGTCCTTAAAGAGATTCCTGTCGATGTAAATATACCATCTGCCTGCACCCTTCAGTGCACAGCACAGACTTACCAGGCAGTTTTGGCGTTGAAGGACAAACTTATGCTTCATTTCAAAGATTCATATGCAGGTGAGGTGTCTTTTTCTAATTTATATAACATGTTTATTCTATTTGAAAATAGTCCTAAAATATATGCAGCAATTACTGATGTATTAGTTCACTCGCTTTAAAAAACATGTGGTTTGGTTGTTTTAAAATTGGTTATATAAAGCTGACTATAAATTGTAATCTTTACGGCCTATATTAGAGCTGTAGAGTTCTGTAAAGAGTTACTCTAACGTAGCGGTGTATGGTTTCTTACTTTTGCATGAGAATTTATATTTTTATCATTTCTCAACCTTTTAATCACTAATTATGGGATTTGACATTACATTTTGCTTAATTGTATTATAGGTATATATTTAATTCAATGGCTTTTACTTCTTGACAATTAACGAGACGAGTAAACCCACAGCTTTCATGGACATGTTTTTGTAGTTTACAGCATAATGACATTCCTATTCATTCTTTTAGTGTCTTACTAGGAAATATTTTTGTTTATCATCAATGCTTTTTAATCTGTTTTAAGGACTAAAAAACTTTTAAAACAAACAATTATTTTTTTTGCCCATTGATCACTAAATAAACTGAATGGACCCCCCCTCACCTAACTCTGTAGCTGATGCTATAGCCTTTATACCGTGCTTTGCAAAAGCCTTTTTTCAACCTTTTGCCACATTTCAGGCTTCAAACATAAAGATATGAAATTTAATTGTTTAAGAATCAACAAGTGGGATGAAATGTATTAGATATTTGAAACTTTTTTAAAGAAACAAAAGCATGTGGCGTGCAATATTATTCGGCTCCTTTAGGTCCAGTGCAACAAACTCCAGAAGTTCAGTGAAGATCTCTAAATGAGCCAATGTTGACCCAAACGACTGGGGATAATAAATAGAATCCACATGTGTGTAATTAATTCAATAAAAGCACCTGCTCTGTGATAGTCTTAGAGTTCTGTTTAAAACACAGAGAGCATCATGAAAACAAAGGAACACACCAGGCAGGTCCAAGAAACTGTTGTGGAGAAGCCAGATTTGGATACAAAAAGATTTCTCAAGCTTTAAACATCTCAAGAAGCACTGTGCAAGCGATAATTATGAAATGGAAGGAGTACCAGACCACTGCAACCACTGTACAAGCACTGTACCAGGACCCAACCATCCCATTAAACTTTCAGCTCAAAAAAGGAGAAGATCACAGATGCAGCCCAGGCCCATGATTACACTTGATGAACTGCAGAGATCTGCTACTGAGGTGGGGGACTCTGTCCATAGGACAACACTCCACAAAAATGTGGCCTTTGTGGAAGAGTGGCAAGAAGAAAGCCATTTTTTAAAAATATCCATAAAAATTCTTGTTTAAACTTTACCACAGGCCACCTGGGAGACACACCAAACATGGAATGTGCTCTGAGTCAGATGAGACCAAAATCAAACGTTTTGGCCACAATGCAGAACGTTATGTTTGGCGTAAAAGCAACACAGCTCATCGCCCTGAAACAGAATCCATACTGTCAAACATGGTGATGGCAGCGTCATGGTTTGGGCCTGCTTTTCTTCTGTATGGACAGGGAAAATGGTTAAAATTGATGGGAAGATGGATGAAACCAAATACAGGACCATCCTGGAAAAATAAACTGTTGGAGTCTGCAAAAGACCTGAGTTCAGTCTCTCGACGTGCAAAATACAGATCCCCGACAGTAGCAATGTATTCATTTTTTTTAAACATTTGTTAACCTGATTTTTGTTGTTTTGCAGGAGAACGAGATGAATACTGCTGGTCTACAAAAATAAAATGCAGCCCTGGACAAACTTTGCAGGATGCGTTTATTGTCCTACCTGTGGACTTATCTCTGGTGGATGAGGACTCCATCAGACTTCAGGTCAGCTCATCAACTAATGGAGCAACTCTGGATCGACACACACACTACTCACTTCTACCCTCTGAATGTGGTCTACGCTTCAATGTCATAGAACAACTGGCTCCTAAAGCCCAATTCTGCATAAAAATCACTGCTCAAGAGCAATGCACCTTGGGAAGAGAACTGAGATGTCAGCCTTTTCTGGTGACAACCTGGAAGTAATGGAACCAGGGATAATTGAGAACAAATGTTATCAAATAAATCGGTTATTATTATTATTATTCCATCAGGAAATATAACATCACGTGACGGCTAACAGATTGGTTTTGATCTAATATTTACAAAAGCAGACGCTCATTTGTTTTGCACACATTCATTTATTAAGCTGCTATAGTGCCTCAAGTCATGAAGCATTAGCTTAAGTTACTTTGTTTTGACAGAGTTCATATTGTGATAAATTGTTTAGAAAAAAGTAAATGCAAAATCTTTCTAAACTGATAACAAACTGCCGTGTAACAAACAGGCGAATGAGCCAAGAATGGACAAAAAACTGAACTGCATCATGTTTTTTAAAAGCTGAATAACGTAAAGAGTGGCTCATATATTAAAGGATCGTTTATATCATCACAATAGCTACTTACTAACCTATAAACTGAATATGTGGGTTTATGCAAAATATTAAGATGGATGAACATGGTTAATTTTTTTAAATGAGTATCTAGATCCAGATCCAACATCGGAAAAATATTTGCATTTGCTGTGCATTATTGTTTCTGTACAATGCTAAATGGAAACATAACTGTATATAAGCCTTAAATATGCACTACTGTTATATTATTTTTGCTGTTGGTCTTGTTTAAATAAAATGTTTGTACAATGTTTTGTACAGCTGGTTTCTGCCGACGGCAGCTTTTTTTTTAGCTTGTTTATTTTTATTGTGTTCAGTACAGAGCATGAAAACGACTGTCCTTGATAAAACAACATGTAATACATGCAATAACAGCACGGTTACCCCACACACCACTATGCAGCCCTTGTACACCCCGTTCTGTCCGATGCCTTAGAACGTAACTAAAGAACATATAAACAGTGCAATGCTGACCCCTTTCGGTCATGTCCAACATTTGCAGTTTAAAACTTATTCGGTTTTTCTTAGTGCAGCAAGAAATATCACATTACAAATTATTATTTATATAACTTTGCATTTTAATCCTTAAGTATGTATTACTTATTATTACTTATCGTTAAAATGTTAATACTTAGTATACTTGAAGGAGGCACGTGAGAATACCTTGTGGCAAACTATGACGTAGGGGCACCGTACTTATTGTTAATAACAACTATGTTATAAATACTATAAATACTAATGCGGCTGCTATTGTCCAACTTTGTCCAAACATTTAGACAATTCTACAGTTATTAATACAAATAAATAATAAACAATAACTTGCTAGCTTCATTAGCCCAACCGTGGCGACACAATTAGCCGGTTAGTTTACGACTATCTAAAATATTTTTTAATCTTTAAAAATTATCTTTCGTACTTACATTTTCAGTGTCGTTGAAAATCTCTTTACATTGTTTGTTTTTGTCGAATTGGGTCGGTTTTATGTCTGAATTTCATTTTATCTTATTTCTCCAGCGCGAGACCGTTCATCGGTAGCGCGAGCCTTTCATTAGCCAATCGAAAGATGAGTTCGTTTGTTTAAGTAATATGATTGTCATAATTATTTATAAAAATTAAAATTGTGATGAATCAGCGAATCTTCCCCTTGGTGCAGCAAATCTTTTACTGAATCATGTGGTTAAATTCGACTCATCTATAAGAGTCGATTCATTAATGTTCCAAACGGCTCGTTGCTCATCGAAGTTTTATTAAATGCATCCATTCATCCATTATCTGGTTTTTCCACTGCTTAATCCTATTACTGCATGTATTTGTATTGTGTGAGGAAACCAGAGTTCCCAGAGGAAACCCACACAGACACGGGGAGAACATGCAAACTTCCAGGTTGCCCCAGGAATCAAATCTGGGTCTTCTAGCTGTTAGGTGACAGTGATAACCACTAAGCCACAACTAATGGTTCCTGGCATACATGCACATTTCTATGTTTCTAGCGTATTCAGCCTAAAATCTGTTTTAATGCTAATTTATTGTAGATTATTATATGGGTAAATGTATATTTATCAGCTCACCTGTCTGTCCATTCATATTTGTTTCCCCAAACACCCACCAATGCATCCATCCCTTTATCCTTCTACGTCATCAGAATCATGGTAACATGATAACATGTCCTTATGTTGAAGTAAAGCATGTTTTATATGATGTTGTTAGTGAGAAACTGTTGTATACAATTGTATGGGATGAAAACACAACAGGCAGCAGTTATGTGACCATCAAATGTCTGGTCTAGTGGGCGGGTGGCTGTCGGGATTGTAAACAACAATACTGGCTATTTCAGTGACCCATCAAAGTAATTGTGTGTGTGTGTGTGTGTGTGACTGGGACAAGGTGTAATAGGAAACAGGAAATATGTGCTTATTGAGGGAGACTACCTGTTCCTTCATGTGTGCCAGCTGAACGTGGACTTTGCATCTAGAGTCTCTATCAGAAAACATAGAACTGTTTACGATAATGTTAAGTTTTTGTTTCTTGATTTAAATATAAATGCTTAATTTATCATTTTACTAATCCCTTTATCTGTGAAGCATGACAAAAAAACGTGACTGACGAAAGAAGAAACTGAGAAAACCGCATCTGAAAAACTGTTTGTAGACTGTTGTGTTTGCATTCCCAGACGATTGCAATCATGATTTTAATAATACCTCACCAAGTCACAATATGTAAGCAATATTTTTATATATTTTTACCATCCTCCATTTTTTTAATTCATATTTTTTATGTACTTCTTTTAGCCTGAAAAGGTTGTAGTTATATAATTAAAGTTATTTATCTTAAAAAGTATTCTCTTATCTTAATAAAAGGTCACTGGGGAAACACAATTCGCAACACAGGCCTGGGTTCGCTCCGTAGGTGGGGAGGTCTGGATCCTTTCTGTGTGGCCTTTTCATGTTCGCCCTGTCTGCATGGGTTCACTCTTGGGTTCATACACCGTAGAATCATAATAAATAAATGAATAAATATTACACTGCTTCTTTCGATATGCATGTAGCATGCATTAAAAATAGGTATAGGCTGATTGTTGCGATGGGAAGTGTTGGGGTCTGACCAAATAACCCACTGTGATCCCCGATGAATCTTTGTTTATTGATATTGATGAGGCAAACCAATCCAGTAAAATTAAGAGATTTTATTACCAGTCGATGTGAGAAAAAGCTGCGGTCAATCATTTCCAATAGGAGTCAGGCCTAAATAATAAAAAACTGATTGGCCAACAGATTGTGACCCTACTACCATTCCAGATATGTCCATCTATTAACTAGTTTTACCACAACTCAATATTATTCAGGGTCAAAGTGGGACACAAACTGGACGAATACACTAAACACCAGAATGGGTCACCAGATTGTTGCATGATACAGAGACAAACACACACACACACAGTGGACAATTTAATCATCTCAAATTAATCCAGAATTACCCAAATGTAGTACTTTTAGTGCTGATGAACTCTTGAATTAAGTAACCAACATTAAATGCATCGGATCCAAATTGGACTTAAAACTTTAAAACCGTATGTATGTAAATATTAACTGTGGATAAAGCCAAACTCTGTCATATGGCTGTGCAGAAAGAACATGATGTTTTCAGCAGGACTTTTCTACTTTGCTGCTCCCCCTTCTCTGTAATATTTGGCACACACTTTGAGAATAACATGGCCATAATAGGACCAGAACGAACATACCATTTTGAAACGAACGAAGGGGGGAACGGCCAAACCGAGACCAACTATAATTTAAACACGCGACAATATTATACAGTTATTTCCTTGCCATGTAGGATTGATTTCTTTCCTAGCGAAGTTTTTTTGGGTTAGACTTTCAATAAATATATTGAATCGTGTTGTCCGGCTTACTTCGCTCCCCCGGCACCCCCGATTCTGTCTGTAATGGTCGTTCCTGTCGAGTCCAGGGATCAGCTTGTGCGTTTGAGCTACAATAAGTTTGAACTATGAACGATGTATCGTCATTTCGGTATTTATGCATTTATTCGTTATTTATTTGATCAGATCGCGATGTGAAGCGACATATTTGTTGGACGGATTGCCAAGAAGCTCTATGGCGAGCAACTTCAGATTTGCTTCATGATTTTAATGGCTTTGCACTAATGGCTGCTCAGTCTAGGTAAGTCCTTTAACTGTGAATCAGTTCTATCTGTATTAACCTGGTTTAATGTGCTGACATCTTATTTAAATAAGTTTGTCCTTTCTTGCAAAAGCTAACGACTATAAAATATCACCGTTCTGTCGAATTCAATGTTTAGTTTGTGCGTTTTGGGGGTTTGGGTGGATTTCAATCTAACTAGAATAATATTATTATACTTATAATATTTGAAAAGCATCCGGTTTGAGAATCGCTTGCATGGTGTTGATTGTAGTTTTTTATTTCTAGAATGTAATCGAGTCGGATAGAAGCATCTGGAAAGGTCCAGCTGGTTGGTAGCTCTGTTTGCTACCTGTTAAATTCAAGCAAGCACTGGATTTAAACTTGTTACCTGTTTACTGAGAACCCAATGCACGTTAAAGTTAAAATGTTACCTGATACAATGATATATCCCTGATTACTTAATACCTTTTACATTTATATACACAATAAGTGATGATTTATGTCAATATATTTGAGACCAGTCATTTGCACCCTTTTGGACCCAATCAGTTCTATCTTGAGTTGTTTTTTAATTATTAGGACATCAAAAAAAAAATCCATATTTGCCTTGTAATTAGTTACTTGTGATAATAACACTACATCTGCCTATATAAATAGGAAAACTGCAATGGGGGAGGTGTGTTTAGATCTCAAAAAGTGAAATACTTGGGGATGGGCTTTTAGTTTGTTGTGTTGATCATCCAGTCACTTTACTTCCAGATGTTATTACAGATGTTCATGTCAATAGAACAGCATTTATTATATAGCTTGTTTAAATGAGTAGTATAATGGTAGTATGGCGGCACGGTGGCTGTGTGGTCCCGGGTTCGATCCCCCGGGTCGGGCTGGGGACTTTCTGTGCGGAAGTTTGCATGTTCTCCCCGTGTCAGCGTGGGTTTCCTCCGGGCAC
>JAOTRQ010051002.1:0-15244 GCA_028565875.1 Hoplisoma paleatum | reverse complement strand
GGCATTAAAGGTAAAACTTCACAAATATGTATCCCGGTCTAAATGGTATTTTTAGTCGACTACTAGTCGATAAGTTGAAGTAAATGACGACCACTGGTCCACCAACAAAATCCTTGGTTGTGGACAGACCTAATAAATAATGAACTAATTATTTCTTTCATTACTTGTATTTTATTTTAAAGCGTTCACACCAGTCAGACAGCACAATGGCTGGTTGTACCACCTTTCTGACACAAACATTTAAATAATAAACTAAAAATGAATACACTGTTCTCCATAAATTATATATCCTCTACTTTTTATTTACTTTAGTTTATTTTAAAGTGTTTTACTCCGGTCAGACAGCACATTGGCCAGGTGAACCCACGTGACACAAACACATTTGTAAATAATTAACTAATAACTAACGATAGCTAGGTCACGCCACCCTTTTGACACACTTTTGTAAATAACTAATAACTGTCGCTTAGCCTGTCTGTCTCAGACACGTTCGTAAACAATAAGTTAATTCTACGTCTAAAAAATTTAAATGAATAAATTCTAAATTTCCCCACTATGGCACTAAAAATAATGTGTTTTGTTTCCTTCTTTTCTCGAACTGCTTTGCTGAAACAAACAATTAAAAATGTATTGTTTATATAAAAGTGTCTATACCAAGTTTACACAATAAGTTTTGAAAAAGGATCAGAATTAACAGGTTGAAGGATTAGACGTAATTTTATTTACAGCAACAAAACAGATTAAAACAATAGAAGGAAATCCAGACCTAGGATAAACGAGCAAGCCTAATGCCGGCTGTGGCGAGGAAAAACTCCCTGCATTTTGCCGGGGACCCGACCCTCATGGGTGGCCTGGGGGGTGGTGGGGGGAGGGATGGGACACCTTACCAGTTTCACCTGATGTCCAGATATCCGGTCGTGATGTCTCAGCAACACTGCAAACAAGCACATTTAAATGAGATTAGTACAGACACGAAAAAAACGAGACACTTTATAAAGATATAGTGGTGTTAGTAAGTGCAGAAGGAACCCTTCTACCAAAATAATGAACCTGAAGGTTAAATCATAAAAGTGTCTCCATCTAGTGAGGATCCAATTTTACCTCAGATCAGGAAAACTAAAGTAGATAAGAAATCATTAATGGCAAAAATGATCTTTCAAAACAATTATTTTACCAATAGAGATATTACTTAACTTCTTAAGGTTAGAGTCTGTATCCACAAACAGTGAGTGACAAACCTTTAAAGGTTTAACAATCTTTATTCCCCATCAACATCGCTGGAAAAAACACAAAAAAAACATTTTTAAAGCCGTCGTTAGGATTTTACTCACTGGCCTCTGTAAACACATCCTTCTGTAAACTATGTCTCAGAAATGGAAAGAACATGTCAATAAGTGGACAATAACTAAGACTGATCTATTAAATCACTACAAAAACATTTATAAAGTCACAGTTCAGACAGACTACTTTAAACTTTATTTGCTTTTGATTGTGTCATTTAATTCTAAAAATGGTTCTGCGTGACACACGAGAAAGAGGCCAGAGAAAGATGGCCGCTGCGTATTTGTCCTGTGTGCGCACAGCAAACCTCAACAATATCAACTGTTGCACAGTTATGTAGATGTACGGTAGCAATATTTAGTAACCAGCAGGTGGCTTTTTTACAGACCTACTTGTAATAATAATTAACAGCCACAAAGTAGTATGGTGGTAGTGATGGTGACACGAATGGCAAAATATTTATTAACTGCCAAGTGGCAGTGGTACAATGTAGATGTACCAATATTGAATAACCACCAAGTGACGGCAATGTGGTCATCTACATGTAGTTGTAATGTTCAGTAGCCACTAGGTCTCAGTAATAGTGATACAGATGTTGTAATAATGATTTACCACCAGGTGGCATTGGTACAATAATGCATGTAAAAAAATCACCAGATGGCATTAATGCAGATGTAGTAATATTGAGTAGCCACTAGGTGGCAGTGATGCATTGATCTACATGAAGTAATGTTTAATAACCACCAGTTGGCACTAATACATTCATGTAGAAGTAATATTAAGCAACCACTAGGTGGCAGTGTATCTGCATGTAATGTTTAGTAATCAGCTGGTGGCAGTAGTACAGTGAGTGTAGTAATACAGAGTAACCACCAGATGGTAATGGTACAAAATTTACATGTAATACTGTTTAAAAACACTGGGTGGCAGTAATGCATTAATAATCCATGGTTCAAATTTCAATACACATTATTATAAACTTATCACTGATCAAATTGTCACAAGTCAATGTACTCATGAGCATTTATTAGTTTATAGTACTGTTACTCACCAGTCAACTACTGGCATATTAACCACTCCACCATTTGACTTAACTATTCAACTACTGACCAGTTGACCACTCACTAGTTGATTACCAGAGGACCACTCAAGTTAAGCGCTGTAAATGAAAATGTAAATGTTTCCTCCCACAGTCCAAAGAAATGCAGTAAGGTTAATTGGAATTATTGATGGTCCTGTGTGTGTGCTTGTCTGTACCCTGCAGAACACTGGCATTCTGTTCCGGTGTTTAGTGCATCTGCCCAATGCCAGCGTTTGTAAAAAATAAATGTTATTAAATTATTTAATAAACCAGACTAATTAAGGATTGTGGCACTTCATACTGCACACCAGTGCTGAAAGTCTGAACTTCATCTGCATTGCCTAAATTAAATGCCAAAACCACAGTCAACCATGTCATGGTCATGAGGACTGGGCTTGTGATCAGAAGGTTGCTGGTTCGATTCCGAAGCGTTATTGAACTCTATCGACCTTCCAGGCCTTGGGGTTAAAAATAGAGAAATAAAATGACAAGTTCGAATGAGCCTGTGTGACGCCTGTTTTGCAGCTCTGTAACAAATATGAGTGGATGGGGGGCACCAGCGATGGGTGCCAGACACATACGCCCCACACAGACTTGGGTGATCGGCTCAAAGAAAATATTACATTATATTGTTCTGCTAATTGTTGGAACGTTATGAATTTGGAAATGTCCCAGATTGCCACAGTGTCAACGTTAACATCAACATAAATCTTTTGTGTCCTGTTTGAGCAGATTAAATACCTTGGTAATTATAAAGATCATTAAAACAGCCTCGAATTTCCCAGAACACAGAGGACCACCGGTGCGCCGATCACTCCGACTGCTACTCTCTGGTGGGAAGTGTATTTGTAAGCAGCGTGTGAAATTTGATATTAGCAAAACCGTTAGAACCAAACAAACCTGATGGGAACCATTAAAACAGTGTTTGTCCTCGTACCCGTGTTTACAGGAACGAGGTTGTCCCTGTGCTACACTCTGCCCTTGTTTATAGCTCACTGTACATATTCAATTCTTAGAAATGATTGTTTTTACTTTCGACTCCAGTGATGTGAGAGAGGTAATTAGTAGTAAGTAAAACATTGTAGTAAATGAACCTCTGGTTTTCATTCTTTATTGAAGATAAAACCAGACCAGTATAAATTCCCTTTTTTATATTAATGCTTTATTGGTTCACTTGGGAATCGAACCCAAAGCTGTGAATCGACAGTTCCTTCCTGCATGCATGGAGAGAACATACAAACTCCACACAGATAGAAATTCTAATATATATATATAATTTATGTATATATATATATATATATATATATATATATATGTGTGTGTGTGTGTGTGTGTGTGTGTATATATATATATATATATATACACACACACATTATATATGTGTTATATATATATGTATACACACACACACTTATATATATATACACACACATACATACATACGAGTGTGTATGTGTGGTTGTGTATGTAAGTAAAAGGAGTTCAGTCCCGTGTGTCATCCAGTCCGGGTTTTGAACACACTTTTCTTCAGTGTGTGAGTGTGTTTGTGTGTTTGTGTGTTTGTGTGTGTGTGTGTGTGTGTGAGACACCGAACCTTGTTTACACAGACCGAGCGGGACTCCAGATAACAGCAGCCACACTTTACACCGGTTATCGGATGTTATAAAAACCGCTATTCTGATAAAAGCACACCGATCCTACACACACACACACACACACACACACACACACCTGAACATCATCGCTGGGTTTAATCTCACTAAACTCATCACACCGAGCGAACGTGGCGCTTCATCCGACTGGATTATAACGTTTGGAAAGAAAACATCTTGAAGTGATGCCAGAATAACCAAATATGGTTTAAAACTGTGACTGATTAGAAACTCTCGGGGGTTTTTCTTGTGTTTTGACCGGTGGCTGTTAGCTCGCTTGTGCTAGCGGCGTCAAGCAATGGAGGCTGAAGATGCGGGATTTCCAGTCTGTCTCTCTGATCCTGGATGTCTTCGGATACACCGCCATCTCCACGAATAGTGAAGTGGAATCCGGATCTATGTAGCCGTTCTGTGTGGGTTGTGAAGGACCGACTTTTTCTCCCGGAGATAAAAAACGAGCTAACGCGGCTAAGCTAACGTGAGCCGGACCCCCGGGAGAAATTCCTGTACTGAGTTAGCTAGCGCCCCAAAATTAGCACAGGTTTCATAGTTTTATTTTCCTGGGTTGTTGTTTTTTTTACACAAAAATAAACACAAACTAACGAGTTGGGACCCACTGGGACGTTTAAAAGTCGTGTTTTTTTTGCTTTTCTTTGGTTATTTTATCCTCGTGTTTACAGGAATGTGGACCCGTTTGTGTCTGTGTTGTGTTGTGCTGATGTCTCTCCCAGTTCACTCCCAGTGGCCTCTCAATGGAGAAAGTAAGTAAATCAAACACTTTAAACACAATAAATACAAACTAAATACACCCAGCATACTTTCAAAGGACTTTAACTTTGGTTATGATATATAAAATATATATAATTGTTGTGTAATTCTTCCTAACTTAACAATTTTACTGATGCTTTTTTCTTTCAGGGTCAATAAAGTATCTGTCTAATCTAATATATCGGTTTAATCTCTCACGTATTTATCTAATCTATCTATATATTGCAGGTGTTTAACAGAAAGGGTTAAGAGCCCTGCTCAAGGGTCCTATAGTGGGTGCATGGCTAAGCTGTGATTCCGACTTTTATCTTCATAATTGATGATAGATACTTTAAGTATCACATCCCACAGATCGATGAATAAGTGCTATTCTCCATATTCGGCATGAACATGCGAAACACCTCCAGGTAAAGCTGGGAAGACTGGAGAGTACGTGCGTCAGGAAGGGCATCCGGTGTAAAAAAAAAAACTGTGCCAAACCAAATGTGTAGTGTGAACGATCCCCGGCGGCGACGGGTGAAGCCTAACGGAAGCAGCCGAGAGGAATCGTTCATTCATTATCTCTTTATAAACAGGTTTGTGTGTGCATATGTGTGTGTGTGTGTGTGTGTGTGTGTGTGTGTGTGTGTGTGTGTGTGCGCGCGCTTATGTAAATTATAAACCCAGGGTGTATGCGGGTGTGGTTTAGGTGCAGTATTATTATTGTCGAGTTGTCAGTCTGCACGTGCTAATGTGTAGTCGTAGTTGTTCCACCGATACTGTGAGTTATTTTTTTTTTGCATTTAAGCCAAACTGTCTTATTTGGTGGTTAGTTACACAGTTTGGATGATCATGGCTCAAGGACCCAACAGAGGCAATCTGTCAGTGGCGGGACTTGAACCTGTGACTACTAAAGAGAGAGTGAGAGGCATTTGTGTGTGTGTGTGTGTGTGTGTGTGTGAGAGAGACTGGCAGTATTGAAAAGTGCGTGCAGGTTAGGATTTGTATATGGAGGTTCTGCACCTTGATTTTGCTTTGTAGACGTTTATCAGCCGTTTGTTGTGGATGATGGAAACGTTCTTTCCTCAGTCCTAGTTAATCATCTGAATGATCTTTTTTATCTGTCGGTTCCGCCGTTTTCATCCATCAAATTTGAGTTTGAACACAAATATAGTCGAATAACAAACGTAACCTTTTGTATCACACGTCTGTCCGATCAGACAGCACCTCTGCCCTAACGCTCGACATTTAACCTTCTCTGTTGTAAACTGACGTCTTGCATCTTTATAGCGTGAGCGTCTGAGCGGCGGCGTCCGTTACAAAGGTCAGAATCTTTTATTCTTATTATGTTTTGTGTTCATTCGTGTCTCACGACAAACTTTCAGTCTGTCTGTTGTCTCTGGACCAAGATCCTATTTTGTTCTATTAAGATTATTTTAAGATGTTCGGTGCATTCTTTCCAGAGTCTGCTCGGGCATAAAAGTATGTTTAGAATTTAGGGATCAGCACTGGTACGGTTGCCAGGTGCAAATAAGTTCAGTACTTCAGGATCTGTCCAATTTTTTATTATTATGAGTTCATATCTTAGGTTAAGGTTCTTATCGTTTCTGTGTAGAGTTTGCATGTTCTCCCCTTGTCCATGTGGGTTTCCCTCTGGACTGGGTAAAGAAACCAGTACCCTGAAATAACCAAAGACATACAGTCAGGTTATCATGGAGGTACCAGGTTCAATTCTCAGGTAAGGCAATCTGAGGCTTTCTGTAGTTTGCATGTTCTCATTGTGTCCACATCAGTTTCAGAGTGCTCCGGTCTCCTCCTAGAGTCCAAAAACATGCAGGTGAGGCAAATCGAAGATACAAATTTGTCCATGAGTGTGTTTCGTGTGATTAACGATGGTCTCCTGTCATGAATAGTACAGAAAGTGTAAAACATGCAGTTAAATGCAAAATGAACTAATTATGTTCATTATCCAGTTGAGTATCTGATCACGTCTGTCGTGATTTCTGAGCATCTGTGATGCAAACACACCAATCATCACGTCCGTCACAACCACCTCGGAGTATAAATCTCAGCAGTGGTCAGGATTTTGCTCCCCTATCACAGGAGCGTTTGCCCCCTTTCAGCCTCATATTATTAATCGAACCCGGGCCTGCTCGGATTTGCTGTCGTATCGAGAATTTCTTACAGATGTTGTGCAGCTTGTTTGGGTAAATCTGCTCCAAACACAGGGAACATAAACAGGCCTCATTAAGTCTGGGGGAACCATATTTGACATCTAGTGTGTGTGTGTGTGTGTGTGTACACATGTGCTGCCTGCCTTAAACCAATAACTTTGTCCATATCGTGTAAGATGTGTTTGTGTGTATATGTATGTACGTGTGTGTGAGGGGGTCATTTAGTTTCCCTGTTCATGTTACAGCACCGTTAAATTTCCATGTTTCCAAGTAAACTGCAAACAAGCCGTCCTGATTCGTCCCATTCATCAGGGAACCGGTCGAGTGCGGCTCCCAAAATAGAACCCGTAAAAACACAGTGCTTAGCAAAACAGACTCGGTTCTGTTGATTGGAAGAGTGAGCAGCTTGTGGAGCGTGGGTAATCGGGTTTGACTTTTAACCTCGGCGGTCACCGACTCTTACACTGTTGCCAGATCGGGCGGATCCGGTTCTTACATCACTGGCTTCTCCGGTTTCCTCGCACCGTCCAAAAACATGCAAGTGGGATAAATCCGAGGAACCAAATTCTCCATGAGCGCGTTCGATGAAAAACTTGTCGGTCATAAAAGTAACGGAAGTGTAAAACGCTGGCAACCTTGGTGGTAGTCAGGTTTGAACTAGTGACTTTGTCTCTAACCCAGTACCGAAACCACTAAACCATCGTTGTTCCATTTTGCTTTAATTTTGTGCCTATATAAGCATTCCAGATCTCAATCCTGGTGTGCTAGGATGAACTTGGTTCTCGGTTTCGCTAGTTATTTGGTTAGTAGAAAATCACTACTCCTGTATTTATTTGGGCACAGAGTCTGCGGGGTGGGAAACAGACCAGATGAAGTCAGTGGGGTCTTTCAGAACCACCCAAACATGGGTGATTTCAATAAGATTGAAGGAAGGAAAGTTTGTGTGGAGCAGAAACGTGGACTCGACTTTTCCCAACAACTACTAAAACTAATCCGACAAATTGTATGAAATAATATACAAACGATGTCCGTAAATAATAAGGGTAAATAAGTGTGTTGACCATAACGATTGAGACCATCCCACTCACACAGGACACAACAGGCCTTGATAAATGACAAATAAGTGACCCTGCAGTCACCTGAGCAGACAGCATTCCCCAGAGCCGATAACACAGGCGTCCCGAATAGTCTACACGCTCATTATCAGGCATGTGGTGTTATTATTTGCTGTAGTATTTAATCATTAATGTTTCCCTCCATTCCGAACAGGCAGGTGAATGATTGATGCGTTTCTGGAGAGTCGACGGTTTGTTTAACAGCCTCTTAACTTTCAAGCAAATACAAGCGGGACAGGAAAAGGTTATCGAACGTAAACACCACATCTGGAGCGCCATCAAAGCTGGCAGTGTTTGTATAGCAGTGTAAAAATGCTTGTGTGTGGATCGACGTGGCAACTTTGTACATAAAACGTAAAGCTTGTTAAAGGATCCGTTCATACGCGGCATTGGATAAACGTAGTTGTATCGCTAACAATGGAGCTTCGAACATGCAGCCTGTTAAACCACTTGACATGAACAATTCTGGACTAAACCAGTTGCTAAACAACATTTATGTATAATTGCTCGAGTATTGTACATGTAAAGTGGCTAAACTTGCATTCGAATACTTTTAAACAATCTTTTGTTGGGTTTGTAAGAGCATTAAGTGTTTAATATCTTCCTAATTTGTTGATTTAGAAAACGTGCATTTTTATGGAGTGTCTTCCTTGCTTTAAACACAAATTGATAGTTGAACTAAGTTAATAAATCTAAAACATAGATCTCTGAATTGAATATTTTCCGCTTGTCTGTTTTAGTCTGCGGTCCGGGCATCGACATCGGGAACGATGTGAGCGAGTTTAAGAAGCTGGAGAACTGCTCGGTAGTGGAGGGCTACCTGCAGATCCTCCTCATCGCCAACAAATACAACAACCAGGAGGTCTTCCGGACCCTCAGCTTTCCCAAACTCACTATGATCACCGACTACCTGCTAATGTTCCGTGTGCCGGGCCTCGAGAGCCTCAGCATGCTCTTCCCAAACCTGGCTGTCATCCAGGGGCGGAGCCTGTTCTACAACTACGCCGTGGTGATCTTCGAGATGACCAATCTGAAGGACGTGGGGCTCTACAGCCTGCGAAACATCACGCGGGGGGCCATCCGGATTGAGAAGAACCCAGAACTCTGCTATCTGGATTCTGTCGACTGGTCCCGTGTCATGGACGCGCACTACAACAACTACATCGCCGGAAACAAGCCACCCAAGGAGTGCGGGGACGTCTGTCCGGGGAACGTGGAGGGCTGTCACAAGACCAGCATCGATAACAATGTCAACTACCACTGCTGGACCTCCATGCACTGCCAGAAAGGTAAGGAATGCTGGGAAGGATATGGTTTGGCTGATTGATTTGGTTAGTTGAATTGATGGTGACGTAGTTGTTTTATTGGATTGTTGATTGTTTGCATGACTTCTTTGTTTTGCTGGTTGATTTGGATATTTGAATAGGTGGTGATGGTTTATCATAATTAACCCTAAATGTGGAACTGACGTACCCCCCATCTGCCCCTGGTATCCATTCATGTTTATTCTCCTGCTGTCTCCTCGTTTATGTTTGTGTCTAGAAGTTTATGCAGATAGTTTGTGTGTCCGGTCCGTCGACTTCTAGTACCTATTATTACTCTGTGGAACTTGCTGACCAGAGCCGAGCGTCTTCCACTCGTCTTCTCTTACACCCAAGTTTACATTTGTATTTATTTATAACTTCGATCCGAGGCGTGACGTACACGTGTGGTGGAATCGAACCCGGTCGCGTTCACAGTAACATGAGTCCTGAGGCAATCCAGTGCAATGTATGTGCTCATTTGTACTCACTGTTGCATTATAGGTAATGTAGCACGCTACTGCACAACGTACATAGCTTATCTATTTCAGTGTTTAGATCTTATTTCTTTATTCCATTTCTCAGTTTGATTTGACTTATTACGTACATGCCGTTTAAGTCCTAATAAACGACCAACGGACTAGTTTGTGTAAAGTTTTTAGTGGCCTACAGGGAGTTTAGACTCTCTGGACTGGTGTGCTAGAGCATTGGAAAATCTCTCTGCTCAACCTGGATGTTTGCTTTGTCGTTTACGAATACTTTTGCTTGTCTAGAATTTGTTTGTATTTATTTATTTTGGGGTTTTAATGTGGTGTTTGACACTTTTGGTTGCATTCATGATACACACACGCTATATTTATTCATCACATGTCACAGATGGAGCTCGTCGCTGTGAGACCGCTGCACCGCTTTCCAAAAGTCGTAAACAGACCGCAGTGTCATCGGACAGGTGGGGCGATTTATCGTAAACTGTCGAGCGCAGTGGTGTGTATTGCATGTAGCAGGTGTGTGTGTGTGTGTGGTGTGTAAATCTGGTCACATCATGGCTATTTCAGTCGAGAGTCAAACCCAACTACTGGCATCACTATGACCTCATTAATATACGTGACGTAGCTCTAAATGATTTAGGCTGGAGAGAATGAAACTGCCGAGATCTCAACAACTGTTGGGGATGTTTTGTAGAGCCCACAGATGTGTTCTAACTCTTATTTCATGTCCCTTTTCATAAACAATTAAGTAACATTAAAGCCAAACGAATCTCGAATCTAACGAACACACGTAGTCCACGGACGGACTTTACATCAATAGAATAACACCTGTCAATGTCCGTAAATAAAAGACTAATATAAAAGACTTTTCCTGCCATGATCACGACCCAAACTCTGATTTGGCATTATAAAGAAACCCTTTTCAAAACAACACACAAAGACCAGGAGAATGAACCAGAATACATAGACGAATACATCCAGCGTGTCTGAAAGCGCACACTTAAGTGCACTGAGTTACACTGCACACGTTCATGTGTGTGTCTAATGGAACACAACACATCGGGCGAAATGACAGACGAACATTTGTTGGCGCTTTTGTATTCTGACCCAAATATCAGCCAGTTTTTGTTTAAATAATATTTATGCTTTTATTTGTTTTGTTTATTTGCTACTAATGAACGGTGTCATTAACACTAGCGACCTACTTGTGATTCGACAATAGCCAGTACGATCAGTACAAAGCCCCGTCCTCTAACTACAGGGTTACGGCCACCCCAGTAGCAGGCGCCTTTATACAAAGCGACTATGTTTATCTACTGTTCATCTGTGTCAACTACTTCATCACTGCCATCTAGGTTTTAATCATCTGTATTCTGTTTAAACTTGAATTTTTCGAACTGAAACCGTCTAATAAAAGTAATAATAATAATAATAATAAAACTTCATGTTTCTAATTCCCTTCAAGCTTTTTTTCCATGTAATTTGTTACGTAAGTACAAATTTCTCTTTAGCCTCTTGGACGACGTTCACAGTCGATGGCGGCTAATCCATATTTTTCAGAATCAACATTCGTACATTAGAACAATGAGTTGTGTTGTGTAATCCGTATGTGTTGAATATTTCTTCTGTATTTATGTTGGCACAGCAACAGACGGAACGAATCCTGATGTCATAACGTATTTCCATAACCGAGGCAAGATGAGGCGAGGTGTCATTAACATCTGCCCCCATGTGGGAATTGATGTTAAGTGAATAACGTTTAGCTGGGTGGATTTCCCCTGAAGATGATGAGGATGAAGGGCGTGGTCATGGCCTCCTCCCATCAGACAGCCTCGTCTGTTATTGATGGCAACCGATATTCCCGGAATTCTGTTTGTATATTAGTCGCACAACTAGCACACCTGCACAGAAAGTCTAAACCTTATTTTGTACACTAGGATGTACAAACCTGTGCTTTACACAAATAGGAAGAGTTGTATAAGGAATAATGTCACACTTAATAAACCGATGGCTTGTCATGGCTGGAATCCAGACCCACTGTGACCCTGACCAGGTTTTAAAACCGTAAATCGTAGCTGACGGTGATGGCAGTGCATTATGGGATGTTACTATAGTCTCTCACTGGAGGGTAAAATCTGTTAGCAGTTCGCTCTTCCTCCTCTGTAATTAGCTTGTTTTTCTTGGATACAGATGTTCCTTGAAGGGGTTGCGGTGGTTTCCCATCAGGCCGTGCAGCCTTTCTTCTCTGTGTGTCTTTAATTACTGGCTCTACACCAGCATCACCGTCTCGGCCCTGTTTAGATCGGACCAGATTCAAACCGGTTGCACCGGAGTTTTCACAGACCCAGAACTAACCAGGTAGTTATTATAAACAAGTTATTAATGGATCGATGGAGTGGGTTGTCATTGCTGCGCTCAAACCTGGACAATCGTCACGGCAACTCCCGGCTTATGTTAATCACGGCCCTCCTGCACGCCGGGCACCAACACAGTGCCACTCCTGGTTGTCCTCTGGCATTTGTCAATCAGCAGGCACCACTATGGTGCCACTCCTGGCTCTCTACTATCTTGTATTGTGTCTGTACCAGGGCCTCCAGGGCCTCGGGTGCCAGCCTGAAGGTCAGGAGGACCGTCTGACCCACCTCGCTGGTCCTTCAAAGGAGACACAGTGGCTCCTGTCACGTCTGAGATCAAATGCGCCCGGGCGGCACGTTACTACATGCCCGCTTTGGGTTACCAGCAGTGTGAGTGTGGAGGCCTGAGTCAATTCGCCGTGGGTGTCGAAAATTGATTCTTCAGTTTAGTGGGATTTACAGGCTTAGTTTTCTGAGAAGTGGGCGTGTCTGAACCCTTCGATGCCCCCCTACTAAGGCGCCTTTAATTCTGAGTGTTAATCTGAATACTAGCTGAGCGCTGGTCGTCCATGACTGTCACCGGTTCAAATCCCCACATCAGTTCACACAGTCGCTATTCAGTCCTCATTCAACTGACTGAGTTTCTTACACTCGGCCATTTTTCTTGCGTCTAATGTTGACTTTCAGGATAAAATGTTTGCTTGTTGTGTAACATATCCCCTCCACGAACAGGTGCTGTGGTCGTAATGTGTAATGCTTCGATTTGATTGGACGCTCCTCGCGTCATCTGTGTGTGTGGTGTGTGATGTGTTTGTTTAATTTGTGTGCAGTTCGTGTTTACTGTATGTATTTGTTTAGTTTGTGCAGTGTGTGTGTGTGTGTGTGTGTGTGTGTGTGTGTGTGAGAACCTCCGTGCGCAGTTTGTGTGTGCAGCGTGTATGTGCTTTAATTTGTATGTGCAGTGTTGTTAATGTTTGTGTATGTGTGGTGTGTGTTGCGTTGTTTTCATGTGCAGTTTGTTCAGTGTGTTTGTGTAGCTGTGCTGTGTGTGTGTGTGTGTGTGTGTGTGTGTGTGTGTGTGTGTCGGCTTTCGAACTGTACTAGAAAAACCTTCTCACCGCCACTCGTCCGACAGAGCCGCTCCATCATTCAGCAGGAATGCGGGTGTGAGAGTGTCTGAGGTGGGGGTGTGGGGGCGGATTTGGGCGTCTGGGTGGAGAGGATGAGGAACAGGCGGAGCAGGCGGCGGTGGGCGGAGCCGAGCGGGTCTCATCAGGGACTGTTTTCGTTTAAAGCGGCAGATTCCAAACCTCTGCCCAAACATGTCAGAACTGGAACTCACTCGCCGCTGGAGAGGAACAGGAAATGCCTCCTGCATTGTGCCTTTGATGTTGGGTTTCATGGTGGTCGGGGGGGTCAGACGGGCACTGAGGTATTGGGTGTTAATGAGCGTTTGGGAGCCAGGCCAAGGTTAAACTGGCCGGATGTGTGATAGAATAGTGGAGCTGTAACTAAGGGTGTAATGATACACCAGGTATCGATTCACTTAAGTGTGATTTAAAAGTTTTTGGTAAAGATGTGAGTTGTTAGTCGCAGACAGAAATTGACTGGTTGACACTTGGACAGACTGGTTGACACTTGGACAGACTGGTGGACACGTGGACAGACTGTGATGTAAGACTTCCTGACGTTCCTGTTCTCTCTCCTTCACCCCTCGCTGAACTCTGTAAGCCCGTGGAGTCGAGCGCTCCCGTGTCTCTGGGGAGACGAATGATGGATGAAGCGTCGCCGTGGCGGCGGCGGTGTCCTCATCCGACCTCACCTGGAGAGCGGTGGGGAGTCCAGCGTGTCCGGTCTCTCTGCCGGAGTGTGACGGCTTTACTCGCCTCAGATTCCAGCTTCAGTTATCAGCAAATCTTTACTGTCAATACCGCAGCAGTTTAAGAGTGTAAATAACAAACAAACCTGTCAACAGCTTCCACACTAACCTTGTAAACAAATACTGTGTGTGTGTGTGTGTGTGTGTGTGTGTGTGTGTGTGTGTGAGAACTTCTGTGCGCAGTTTGTATGTGCAGTGTTAATGTTTGTATCTGTTGTGTATGTGTGGTGTGTGTTGCGTTGTTTTCATGTGCAGTTTGTTCAGTGTGTTTGTGCTGCTGTGCTGTGTGTGTGTGTGTGTGTGTCGGCTTTCGAACTGTACTAGAAAAACCTTCTCACCGCCACTCGTCCGACAGAGTGTGTGTGTAATAAAAATATATAAGGTTAGAAATGGAAAGAACTGATTTATTTCTTGAACCCGATGGTTGCTCGTTGTGTCACCACGATCAATTCACGTTCGATTCCCCGGTACGGCAGTACGATTATTTTCCATGCAGAGTTTACATATTTATTTAAAACTCTTTTCATCACTGTGGGATTAATCCTTCTTATTTAACTCGAAACATGCAGCGAAACAGGCATTAGTGAACTTACACTAGAGGGCAGCAGTGAGCAGCTCTCACATCGGCATCCCCCGTTTAAGGGTTCTGTGCCTATCAATTGTAGGAATCAGACAGACAACACTCTCTGATGACCAGCTCGGTTCTCGTCATGTCTGTGTGGTGCTCCAGTTTCCTCCTACAGTCCACTAACAAGCAGTTTGTGAGGCAAATTTGAAGATACAAAACGATCCACAAGTGTGTTTAGGTAACTTTCATGACCGGAGACGCGTCACATCCAAGTGTAAAAACATGACTTTAAAAGCTCAGTAAATAAATCGACAAAAGCCCAGACTTGTGTCGCACAGAGGTCCAGGTGTTGCTTTACACCGTGTGTGTGAGAATAATCAGCAGTTTTGATTTGCCAGACAATGGTAGACAAAAGATCACCAGAGAAGCAAATCCTTACAGAGCGAGACCGGAAACGTCCTAGCATACGAAAGTCATTCAAATGATCTGTTGTCAAGAAGGTTTTCTAGGAAAAGCAACGGAAGCTACACGTGTTTAAAAAGCACCCGGGTGGGGTAACTGCACCGAGAGGGGGGGGGGGGGGTGGGGGGAACGCTCATGGCCC
>JAOTRQ010050993.1:0-15245 GCA_028565875.1 Hoplisoma paleatum | reverse complement strand
AAAGAGTCGCCGTAACGAGTCGCTTCAAAGAGTCGCCGTAACGAGTCGCTTCAAAGAGTCGCCGTAACGAGTCGCTTCAAAGAGTCGCCGTAACGAGTCGCTTTAAAGAGTCATTTTAAAGAGTCGCTTAAATATTTAACCTTCAGTAGCGACGTTACTAATAAAGCTGTACGAGAATCCAGTCCTAGTCCATGTTTAAACAGCAGGGGTCAGTGTTTCTAAATAATAACAGATGATAGTACAGTGGTGACGGTGGTGCCCGGGGTACTAATGGAACTCTGCAGTGGACAGACTGGGTTCGAGTGAGATTGTGTGTGTGTGTGTGTGTGTGTGTGTGTAGTTACATTTTCAGACTGAGCTGTACACGTCTGGGTCAGTGGGCCATCGGTTACGTGACTGCGGACGGTAACATCTTACAGACCATCCCACACAATAAACCTCTGTTCCAGGCTCTCATCGACGGCTTCAGGGAAGGATTGTGAGTCTTTTACTCGTGTGTGTGTGTGTGTGTGTGTGTGTGTGTGTGTGTGTGTGTGTCAGTAGAGATGTAACCATGCACCACGAGCCCTTTATCATCAATCCTATTGGATCGTATCGTGTGTGTCGAGTGTATCGTTACATCCCTGCGTGTACTCAACTTTATACAAACTGGAACACACTATAAGAACAATATAAACACTACGGTAACACTACTGAACACAACACTATAAACACAAACATTACTGTTCACACTATAAACAGACATTTATAAACACAAACGCTAAATACTATACACACAAATATAACTACACACAAACAATTGAAACATCACAAATGCTTTACACACTAAACATTGTACTAACACTATTAATTACTCTGTAATAACACACTAAACACTGCACTATAAACACACACACACACACACACAAACATAAACATCGTAAACACTGTAAACAATTGTTCATGTTTGTAAGTCCACTATGGGTACAAGTGTTTCTAGCCAATAGCGCAATGTATCATGGGATTCCACCACCAGTGGCTAGTGTACATGGATTAGTATTTTCTGCAGTACATTCTGGGTAATATTTGAGTGCACTAACGATGAACACACTAGCGTGCCGTTTGGGACACACTCGTCTGCTCTGTCTGTAGTTATCTGTTCCCTGATGGTCGAACCCACAACCCGGACCTGACGGGACTGTGTGAGCCCTCGCCGCAGGACCACATCAAAGTCACACAGGTCAGTGAGACTCCCGTCACATCTAGCTGCTCATCTCTGAAACATCTGGCAACCCGTTCCCATGCTTCTCGTGCAGGAGCAGTACGAGCTTTACTGTGAGATGGGTTCCACCTTCCAGCTGTGTAAAATCTGTGCCGAGAACGACAAGGATGTGAAGATCGAGCCGTGTGGACACCTCATGTGCACCTCCTGCCTCACCGCCTGGCAGGTAACCGTAGCGACCGCCGGACGACCCGGACCGCCAACGTCTCTGACCGGTCTCGCTAAACCTCTCTTGGCTCTCTCTCTCTCTGTGTATGTGTGTCTATATATGTGTGTGTACGTGTGTGTACGTATGTGTACGTGTGTGTACGTATGTGTTTTTGCGCGTGTGTGTGACAGGAATCAGAAGGGCAGGGGTGTCCGTTCTGCCGCTGTGAGATCAAGGGCACCGAGCCCATCGTGGTCGACCCGTTCGACCCCAAGGACAACAGCGGCGGCTCCTACGGCGGCTGCAGGGGCATGTTCGGGGCAGAGGGGGCGCCCTCGCCCAGCTACGACGACGATGACGACGACCGATTAGAAGATCCTCCTCTCATCATGAGCAAGCTGGCGTGTAGTAAAGTGAGTCTCACTCGGGTTCCTTCGTTTATTAGGATATAAAAACACTCTCATGATTCCCGCTCGTGATCGTCTCGGCGACCAGAAGCAGAGATTCGAACCCGAAACCATCTCGCTACTATTGTGCTGCTTTATTAATAATTTAACTTTCTATAGAAGTTCAATAAAATGTCTTTGTCAGTTTGTCATGAAACGAGAGAGAAATTCCTTTTTTTTATTATCTTAAAAGTAATAATGCACCAGCGCCCCCTGCTGTTCAAAGCTGGATATCGAGTCATCTTCAAAAAATCGTCCATTTGAATCGACTGGATTTGTGTCACTTCTTGCTCAATCGTTACTTTTATTTATATTTAAAGGTGGAGCGACCGTCGTCTCCACTGTCCATGCCTCCTCAATCTTCTCTGCCCCCGGTACCACCGCGTCTAGACCTGCTACCACACCGACCGCCCAACCCTCCCGGGGCCTCCAGTCCCGGGGCCACATCCAAGGTAACCTTCCGTTTCAAATCCAGGTGTTTCATCCGGTTTGTGTCGGGATTAGAACCTCCTCCTGTCAGGTTCTGGAACCTGAACGAGTCGGTGTTTGATTTACAGGCCTCGTCGCACCACAAAGACAAACCTTTACCGCTGCCCCCGGCTCTCCGAGACCTCCCTCCTCCTCCTCCCCCCGAGCGCCCGCACTCAGCCGGAGCCGACGGCCGACTGCCGAGACGCCCGCTGCCCTGCACGCCCGGAGAACCTCCCCGAGACAAGCCGCCGCCCACCCCACCCAACCGTAACGCGGTGGACTGGAACCCGCGTCCGGTACCCAAAGCTCCCTCCCAGGTCGCTTCCGTGGGGGCGGAGTCCCGAGGGAACCGCGAGCTTTCGAACCGACACTCCCTCCCGCTGGCACTGCCCTCGGCGCTCGACTCCTCCCAGAGGAACAGCTGCGCCGCCAGTCTGGATCACCAGCTGGTAACATTCTGCACTTCTACACCCTGAGAATCGGGTTGTGATGTTGTGATGTCATAAATCTGCGTCTCTCACTCTCTCTGTGTTCCCGCCGCAGAGTTTCGGGGCTTTGGCGTCCGGCGGCGCGGATTATGACTGCCCGAAAGTGAAGCCATCTGCATCGGCCAATGCCATCTATTCTCTCGCAGCCAGGTACGTGTTGGCATGGTGACCGGGATCTGATGGCACCTCGTGTGTATCGTTACATGTTCATGTCTCATTATTTGTTTCCTCCTAATGATTATGTTGAGGGAAAGTTCAGGGCGGTGGATTGTGATGCAGTGTGGTGTTAATACTCCTGCTGTTGATTTATTTAATTTACAGGATGATTTTAGTGTTTCGCTGGAGTCCCCGAGTCACTGTGACATCACAAATCTTTTGAACTCTTTGCATGTACAGACCTGTTACGGGACCCGGAGCCGAGGACGGTTGTGAGAGCGACTCTGACTCGGACTACATGACGCCCAGCTCGCTGCCAGCGCTGCCAGCCATGGGGCCCTCACTTGGTGAAGTGGTGCCCAGACCGGCCCCGTCCAGCTCCTCCCTAAACTCCCGGTACCTCGAAGCTCCTCCAGCTCTCATAAATCATTTAGTTGTTTTAGGAGCTGCACCAGTAAATGTTTGATCTGTTTCAGTTTTCAGAGTTTGGTGCTGAGTGATCTGGACTCTGAAGGTTCTCAGATGTATGAAGCCATGTACAACATTCATGCTCAGGCCTCCGGGGCCCCGGTTACATTCTACACCAACCATTCAGGTACACCAGGTTCCTCACGTCCTGCACGACATGTGAGCTGTAATATCATTACAGGGGTTCTGTTGTGGATCAGTGTATTACTGTCAGTAGAATACACACACACACACACACACACACACACACACACACACACCTGTTTAATCTTATTTATATATAGTTTTTATTTTATTTATATATTACTGTGTACAGAGATTTCTTATACAAGATCAGTGAAGCTTTTACACACTTTTTACATAGTTAAAACTTTAACACTTACTTTTCCTGTGTGTGTGTGTGTGTGTGTGTGTGTTTGTATGCACACATTGACTCATTAGGACTGCTTTACGTTTCCAGGGTGACAGAATGAACACTGTGATGTCATGTTTTGTGTTGTATTGTTGTATTGAGCAGGTGTGTAACTGTTCTCTCTGTACAGATTACACCGAACTGCCTCCGTCATCCAACACCAACGGACCACAGATGATGGAGACCGAGGACGACGAGAACGGCTACGACATCCCTAAACCCCCGCTGCCCATCACCCGCCGAACCCTGTCGGATGTGAGCGCGCTATCATCCAGCTTCAGTCGCCTCTCTGTAGAGAGCGAACCAGGAACATCAGGATGTACGTATTTCATCATCATCATCATCATCATCAGGAGAAGGAGGGGGAGGAGGGTGGTGGTGAGGATGAGGAGGGTAAGGGGGTGAGGAGGAGGAGGAAGATGAGGAGGATTGAGGATTCACAATCTGATTTCATCTGCAGGTTCTAAAATTTACTGCAACATCTTTGTGCTCAGGGGTCCAGATACTTTACACCAAATATTCACACACGTCATAAAATAACCATTTAAAGTTACGAGTTTAAACAACTTGCAGAGTTAAAACAGTTACACACTGTGGGTTCAAACGTGTGTGTGTGTGATCAATTCAACATGCAAACAATACACACACACACACACACTATACACAGTATAAGCTGATTCTCCTCTCTCTCTTCTTTCCAGCGTTCGACTCTGCTGAGGTTCCTGAGCGGCCTCCCAAACCTCTGCCCCGCCGCATCAACTCTGACCGTCGTGCGAGCCCGGTCCCCCCCGGCGGGGGTGGTGGGGGCACCGTTGCCGTGGGTAACCCAGCGATGAGCGGTGAGATCGAGCTCTTGATGAGTCAGGGTTACTCGTACCAGGACATTCAGAAAGCGCTGATGATCGCTCAGAACAACATCGAGATGGCAAAGAACATCCTGCGTGAGTTTGTGTCCGTCCCGGCTGCCGCTCACATCCTCACATAGCGGCCCGTCCTCACCCCGTACAGTCTTAAACGCTCTCTCTCTCTCACACACTCCTGCTGTTTCACTTCAGGGCTCGCCACTCCTGAACGCCCCCTGCTGACCGTCACGCTCCGGATCCGTTCTCGATCCGTTTATGTCTGTCTGTGGCTCCGGTAAGCGAGACTTCCGCTCGGACTCAAGGACGCTGAAAGTGTGTGTGTGTGTGTGTGTGTGTGTGTGTGTGTTTTATATGGTAATTTAATATATGTCTGTATGCTTAAATATAGTTAATATATACATGTCAGAAAGAGAGGATTGTGGGTGACTGAAGTGTATTTTGGGGAGTCGTGTGTCCAGTCTGAGAGAAGGAAGGAAAGAAAAAGATGTACAACATGGCCTTTGTGTGTTTCGGTACGTGTGTGTGTATGCGTGTGTGTGTGCGTGTGTGTGTGCACATGCTAATGTGGCGTGACTTGGTGTGCAACCATTGCAGACCAGGATTTACATTAAGGTGCCGTTTTAAGGTGGATCTGATCTCCGCGGTCCCCCTTCGCTGACGGTATTATGATGTCAGTAGATGCTGATGAAGATGAAGTTGGCGTTTTGTTTTTAAAAAGATTAATAATGATAAAAACTTTCTGCGTCTCGTCTGCTGCTGTGTAGCATTACTGTAACTGTCGTCTGGACGTCTCTGCAGACTCTTCGGATTCACTTGTGTCGGATCTCGGCATCAAAAATAAAATAAAAGATTATTGTGCTGGGCGTGTGTGTGCTGCAGGTACGTGTGTTCACTGCTGCCCTGTGCTCCTGCGGCCGCACAGCATTCTGGGATTTAACATTCAGGTCTGATTCCTTTGTGAATGATCCACGTTCGACACAAGTTTCCAAAACGTCTGCAAACGTTCTCGCCACCGTGTTGTTAATAATGCGGCGTTTTAATACGACAACTTCACTCCGGTAACATGTACCAAGGCCGCCGTCGGTCCCCGAACTCAGTCGGTCCCCGAACCCGGTCGGTCCCCAAACCCGGTCGGTCCCCAAACACAGTCTGTTTGATCTCCACGTGGTTCGAGTCGCCCTCATGTACTGTAATGTTTAGGTTCTAGGTGGGTGTTTAACACTCCTGATGATTGAATGAATCGTGAATCCGGTTCAGATGAGGCTGAAGTGTGTGTGTGTGTGTGCGCGTGTGTGCGCGTGTGTGCGCGTGTGTGCGCGTGTGTGCGCGTGCGTGTGTGTGTGTGTGTGTGTGTGTGCTGTACGGAGACGCTTCATTAACGGCCGTTTCTGTGTTAAATCGTGACTTGAGGAGTTCAGGTGGAACTGAAGCTCATAAATCATCCTGTTATTATTTGTATTGTTTTAATTCTGAAGTGCTTCACTGCTGCTACTCTGATTAGTGCTAAACTATGAAATCTTTTATGTGTTTATGCTGTTAAAACTGGTTTTTCTCTTTTAAAGTGACAGTATCTCTGTTTTAATAACTAGCATTACTTGAAGTTGTGAGCAGCTTGTGCGACGTCGGGCCCCGGGGGGCAGAGGTCACATGGTTTTTATCTTTTCTTTTATACAGAAACATGTTGTGTGTGTGTGTGTGTGTGCGTGCAGAGTAATAATCTCACATTCTCTCTATGATTTGTGTTCTATTGCCGCTATTTCATTTCATAGTCGTCACGTCAACAGAATTATTCTAGTCCACAAACTACAACCTCTGATTCCAACACATGGGCCCCGGTGCAGTCGCCCAACCAGACACCATCCGGCCATCATCCAGTGTTAGCGGCGTTTAATCCTGATTCAGGGTCATGGTGGGACACACACTGGGTGAATACATTTAACACCTGAACAGGTCGCCGGTCTGTTGCCGAACAGAGATACACGCAGGACAATTTCAGTATCTACAATTACATTGGAGTTTAGATGGATGTTAGACGTGGGTGTTTAATAATATTAATAATATTAATATTCAAGAACCGAATCATCTTGTAACTTTGACTCACATGGTGAGGTGTAATTATTGCTTTAGAAGTTGATTTTTTTTATTTCATTGTTTATTTAATGAAGTTTAATTTCTGCTTTAATGAAATTGATTTTTAAATTGAGCCGCTAGATGGAGCCAAAACTCGAAGTCTTTTAATTCCACATTTAAACCACCCGATGGCGCCAAAATGCAAACAAACTTATTAAATGTTATTTTGTGTTTCGGGTCAGACACACAAACACACACTTCTTCGTAATGAACCTGACTGCACGTTTTTTGGACATTGGGAGGACAATAAATACATCTAAACTATAAATGTTTTAACATATCTTGAGATTTCTTTGCTAGACGTGTGTAGGATTAATTGTGAATTAATTTTGATCCTTCAGTGTGAAGAGCGCTGGATTAAGAAGAATATTAGAATGAATTAAAATCTGTTATTGTTGATTAATTATCGCAGGTACTCGACAGTAACGAGTCTGTCGGTCTATCGTACGACCAGGTGACCGTTTGTGGCACCGGGTGACGTTGTAAAGCTTCGTTTTCTGTACTGATCCATGTTTTTCTGACTCCTGTCGAAGTGTGTGTGTGTGTGTGTGTGTGTGTGTGCGCGCTCAGGTACTGTCACTTTAAATTGTTTGTATAATTTCTTCTATATAGAATCTTTGCATTCCTGCACATGTTTTATTTTTTGGGTTTTTATTATCGATGTGAATAATGATGTGAGCAGTGCCATATACGTGTGTGTGTGTGCGTGCGTGTGTGTGTGCGCATGTGTCGTTCTTCTGCCTCAGATTAAAAGATCTTGTGAATGATGTTCAGATTCTCGCAGTTCGTCGTTACTAAAATGTTTCTGAAGCTTTTGAAGTGGCATCATGCGGCTTAACTGTCGACTGTAATGACTGGAAGTTCTCCGTTCCGGCCACTAGTGGTCGCTTTTCTTTTTTTTGTCTTCTTCAGGATCCCTCTCCCTCGCTGATTTTCATATCGTGTTGGACGTATCGACAGTTCGTTACTGTTTCATGAGATCAATAGAAGATGAAAATGAGTAATTAAAGGTACTTTCATTCTACTGCAGATTCTTCAGTTCTTGATTGTTGTCGTGTCGGGGAGACGAGGGTTCGAGTTACAGTCACGCTGAGATCATAACATCACTTATTATTAATTATAATAAATCATAATAACGTGATTGGAATGAAAACGTTTTAACATCTGATTTCTTTTTGATAAACACGTCTTACATTTAATCATATTTCATTAGAATCTTTTAATTCATAACATCCGTCTGTTCATTATCTGGATTTATCAGCGTTTGTTCCCTCCACGGTTACAGTCGGACACACTGAGAGAATACACAGAACACCTGAACAGGCCACAATTCATAACTAACTAAATGAAAAGATTTTGTAAAAGATTTTTCTTTGCATTTTTGTTCATTAGGATGCAACACAGACCCCAGACAGCACGGAGTCTCGGGTTCCATCCTCCAGTCTGTGTTTCCTCCCACAGTCCAAAAGCATTACAGAGTGATGTGTGTGTTTGATGAATAATAAAGTTGTGTACTGAATGTAACTGAAGTTCTACATTTTGGGGGACACACTGGGACGAATAAACTAAACACCCAAACGGGTCGCTAGTCTGTTGCAGAATACACAGATCAACACACAAACACATGTTTTTGGATTGTGTTAGGAAAGCCATGCTGCTGCTGAAAGAACATACTAATGATACAGAAGAGCTCGGGGAACTCTGGACTTTTTGCTTTGAGGTTTTGTTTAGGATGAACACAAACCCCAAATATTAAAAGCTGATAGTTTATGATCTCGTTATTTATTCATTATTAAGTCATAAAATTCCTAAATGAAAACTTATTTGTGCTTTAATAGTAATTAATAGTTAAAATAAATGAGCACAAATTCCCACAAGAACAGAATCATGAGACGTTTAAAAGATCCAGATGTTGGTGCATCTGGTTCTGTCAGTAAACGAAACTCAGCCTGAACATTCAGTAAGTACAAGATTTTATTTCCTCTACATTTTTAAAAAAATAGTCTCGATGAATAAACCCTCTCGAGGGGCCCTTGAGGGCCGCGCTGGAGACGAGAGCGAGGATGGGACGTTTCTAAATCTCAGCGTTTCAGTGCACAGACCAGGAAGTGAGGAAGATGATGAAGGATGAAGATGATGATCGAGGCTTTTTAGCAGCACCTATCGGCTGTTTCTCCCCTCGGCTGATCGAAACACGACTCCACGTTATCTGGGACTCGAAGGGGGTCAGAGAAGTAAACAACAACAACAACAAAACAACGATAACGTGGTTAAACGTGACTGAAGCGTTTACAGTGGCTGTAGAATAAACACACACATGCACACACACACGTTCACCTATAGGACAATTCGTGCCTCCAGTTGACCCGAGTGCATGTTTTTAGACTATGGGAGGAAACTTTAGTAAAAGTAAATCAGGCAGACACAAGGAGAACATGCAAACTACAAAGAAAATACTTGAGTGTGTGTTTGTTCACGGTGTTTCCAGCCTTCGAGCCACTGAATCGAACCGGTGACCAGTGTGAGCAGAACCCAGCAGAGATCAGATTCTGACCGATTCACCATCGGATGCATTGAGAAACGTTTTCCTCCTCCAACATGCAGCAACAAAAATGATCCTGTGTGTGTGTGTGTGTGTGTGTGTGTGTGTGTGTGTACAGAGACGCTTGTGTACGTTTATAAAAGTGAAGTTTACAGGTTTACAATCTCCGTCAGAAAGAATTCAGTAAAAAAAAAAAAAAAAGAATCTTCAGTGTGTGTGTGTGTGTGTGTGTGTGTGAGAGGTCACATGAGAGTCACAGGCGGATGGCAGTGGAGTCGGGAGGAGGCTGGAGTTCTGTTACCATGGGAACCATCCTGAGTGCTCAAGTGGATCTGTGAGGGTTTCGGGTTTCATCTCACTGCAACAAACACACAAACACGGCTGTCGTTGATGTAAACACACACACACACACACACACACACACACACCCTGTCCTCCACACAACCACACAGAGCTTCTCCTCCTCCACACACACACACACACACACCCTGTCCTCCACACAACCACACAGAGCTTCTCCTCCACACACACACACACACCAGATCATTTCAGTAACTCCAGTTAACTTGACTGCATGTTTTTGGACTGTGGAAGGAATCTGGATCGAATGAGTTGTGGTAGAACATTGTGACATCACTACCTGATCGTTGGAGATCTTTTTATCACCGTTGACTCCCTGGAGAAGAACGGCTTCCTCTGATTTACTGTTCTTCATCTCCACCACGATGTCGTTGCTGCTGATGTTTTCCTTCGTCCTGAAACATGATGAACTACATTCAGCTCTTCATTTTAATACCTGAATCAGAATCAACAATAAATCAATCCCGTACAGATCTTGTTTCCCTGATCGACCACAAGGGATTTTGCCCTTTTTGTAGAGGAAGTACAGAACAGCACCCAGAATGGCCAACAATAGAATGAAAATGATGATGACAGCGATGATGACTCCGTTACTTCCTGCTGAAGACATGCAGAAATAAAACAAATAGATTTATACAAATTATAAATTAAATAATCTACAATCAACACACTGAAGTGCAAAAACAACAAAAACTGTTCAGTGCAAGAAAAGATGAGAAAGTCTGGAAATTTATTTTCCCTTAAATTTCCTTTCACTTGTATTAATGTGATATAATAATAATAAATAAATCTGACCTGCTGTACATTTTATTCTAATCATTTATCTTAAACTCTTTATTCCCTTATTTAATATTATTCACATGAAATTGTTGTTTAATTTAACTAATAATCTTTATACTAGGTGGCGCTGTCGCCTCACAGTGAGAAGTCCCGGGTTCGATTCCCTGATTTGCATGTTCTCCTGGTGTTTGTTCTCTTCGGTTTCCTTCCACAGTGCAATGACATGCATGTGTGTGTGTGTGTGTGTGTGTGTGTGTGTGTGTGTGTGTGTGTGTGTGTGTGTGTTTATACTTGGTATTTTTAGATTGTGATCTGTGTAACTCTTTTCTTATGTAAACAACAAACATTTATTATAAATCATAAATGTTGATTTGTAGATTCTAAGCTGATTTATTAACTTTATTAACTATTTAACCGAGGCAACATCATGTGTGTATCCTGTGATGTTGTTGTTGTTGTTGTTTATTGGTCGGAGGTAGAAAGAGAAATGAATGAAACAATGATGTTGATGTGAAGAGAATAAAATGGACTGATAACCCCCCCTCACCCCCCCCCAAACATGCACATGCAAATCAAAACATGAGATGAATGATAAATGCTGCTGAGGAACATTGATGAGGGTGTATCATGCACATCCGGTCTCGACTTATTTACAACAAAACCACACGAACCTTTTTGGATTTTCTTCGGGGGCTCGAATGTTCCGGGTGCTAAAATAACAGAGGCTCTCGATTAGGATCTCACAAGGAGAGAATCAGTTATAAATAAGTGAATAACCTCGGTAACAGTAACCACAGTAACCGCAGTACAGTGACATCATCGGTGACTTCCTGCGCTGATGCTTTAATCTCATTTCGAACCCCGAAAAACTTCAACCAGGCTGATAAATCATCGAACCCGATGTTAATATGAAACTTTATCAGAGCTCTCGGGACATTGAGCGTCCGGGTTACACTGAATCACATCTGTGTGCAAACATACCTCCAACAAACCTAAAACAGTCTGAGACACTGAAACACACGGGCCCCTGGTGGACCCACAAGCAGAACCAACAATATGATTACAAGGTGGTCGTAATGTTCTTCCTGACGCTTGAGGTAACCGATATTTTGTGATGTCATCAGGGAGTCACATGACTTACCTGTCGTACTGCGCCATGTTGAGTTTCTCCAAAACTGTTTTGGTTTGTCTAGTAGAAAAAAAAAGTGATAAACTGTGAGTTTATAATCAATATTATAATATTCAAATCTTTTTGTCTTTATAGAGTTTTAACATGGAAATATTAGTGTGTTTGTTAACGTTGTGTTCTGGTTACACATCATCCTGTAAACACTCAAAATAAACAACCAAATCTTCCTTATTTATCCTCCCTATCGAGTCATTGTTTAATATAAACCTTTATATTCAGGTTAGGACGAGTTATAATTATTGATATTATTATTGATGTTTATTGTGTATTAAGGTGGATGACTGGAGTTATTTAAGTTTGTTTACAAGCTTGTTTACATTGTTTACAATAATGTAATAACCAGATTTATACGCTCATGTAAGGTGACCAGACGTCCTCTTTTCTCCGGATGTGTTCGGCGTTCTGTTTCTGAATTTGGCGTAACAGCCCCATCACAGATCGGGTCACCCAGGTGATTATTAGGAGTTAGTAAGTGTGACATCATGTCGTCTTTATCTTATAGAACAACAACGACTTTCTTACAGCAGCTTCATTAAGATTCAAAGTTTAGCAAAGATGTAAACGAGCTCACAGTCGAGGTGGAGAGACGATTCCGCCGCACCCAGGTCATTTACAGCCGTACAGGAAGCTACAACGCCGGGTTTGACGACGACAGAGACGATGCTCAGAACGTAGTCGTCTGATACGGTCTGCCACTCTTCTAATGGGATCTGAAGAACATGTGAAAGTTCGACGAGGACACTTCAGTACAACTGATCTAAAGACTTTAGAATATAAAAGAAGCTAAAAGAGCATCAAAAATCACGTTCATGTTCACGGTGGATAATCGACTAGCACACCAGCACCTGTATTCTAAATTCTCCCAGCATGCCCCCTGAATCATAACACCCACGAACATGAACATGTTCTCTTCACCTGTGCTCAGGTACGTTACCTGATCGTCACTGATGTTCCATTGGATGATGGGAGACGGGAATCCTTTTACCAGGCAGGTCAAATTTACAAAGTTCTCTTGGTAACTCACGGCGACCCCGCCCACGATGACAGGTTTACCTGAGAGACACGTGAACTTTCAACTCTCTGTTCCATCTACAGCAGCAGTCAAAAGTTTGTACACCCTTTAATCTCCTTTAATATTCATCTACATTTATTTTACTTTGTAGAACAACCAGGTGAGATGTTAAAACCCATCACTTCAGTCACAACAGTGACTCCTACTGGTTTATCTCCCTCAGTGTTTGTTGTTGATCTGTTTATTGATCAGTGTTGTTTAGTTTGAATGTTTTAATAATGAAATAAGAATTCATTCGGATCTTCTGAACCTGGGATGAGATCTGGTGAACGCTGGATTATGAAATAATCACATTTATATCACAGAGAAACGATGTTGAGATGTTCCAGTGCTGCACTGATCACTAAGAGAAGATGTACAAACGTTTGACTGGTCCTGTTAATAAATTAAAGATGAATATATGAGTTGTTAATTATTTACCTCGTACAGAGACGTACACACTGTTCTGTCTGTGTAACTCAGGAAGTTTATTTACTGTCACTTTACAAACGTACGTCCCCGTCACATCCAGTGAGACGTTGTGTAAATTCAGTGTGTGTCCATCATGCAGTAGCACATCATCCTAAACAAGTCCAAACGTTCATCTGAATATTAATAACTATGATTTCATGCTCAGAAAAAATATTCATCTTTATCCAGAACCCCCCACATTCTGACATCACAAAACTCTACCAACCGCATCACCAGGGACAGATTTATATGAATATAATCATATTAAAGATTAAAAACTGTTTAATTTTTCTGTTTAATGTACAAAATCCTTTTAAACAACTTAAAGTTTATTTACAGTCAATTTTTAATTCTGACCGAGTTCGTCTGTAACAAAGATTTAATAAGTTTTAAAAAGATTTAAGATTTAAAAAAGTTTTAGATGAAATTCCATTTAAAAATAAAAAAAGTTGTTTTACCTTGAACCACGAGGTGTGTGTAGATAACGAAGCGAGAGCGTTACAGCTGAGAGAGAAATCATCTCCATCATCCAGACTGATCGATTCTTCTGGAGTGATGAGAACCGAATCCAAATCTGCAAGAACACAGTCGTATTCGATCTGAGACATCATCGACAGCACCAGTCCAAAGACAGGACACACACGTTCTCATTCAGACCCCGGAATAGATCATCTATTACACACTGAAGACGTCCGAACTATAACAGAACATCTGGAATATGTTTCATGTGTGTTATAGAACGGTCCTGAATGAGTTTCCAGAGGTGCTGAACACGTGTTATCTGCTTTACTTTCACTCTGAGAGTGGAGACCGGGTCATGTGACCCAGCACCTCCATCACTATTGGTCAGATAAAAGATCTAGTCTGAACAGGGTAGAGAACATTAAACCCTGAATGAGATGGGGTGTACAAACTTATGACTATTTGAAGTCAATAATAAAACTCACAATGAACCGTGAGATCTAAAGTCTCGCTGATCTGACTGAAGGTTTCCATATCGTCCGCGATACACTGGTACAGTCCACTGTCCAGTCTGCTCACGTTCTCCAGGATCAGGAGAATCCCATCGCTTTCTCCTACTAATGTCTAATAGAAGAAACTCAGATTCATTATTATCTACGTGTGTGTGTGTGTGTGTGTGTGTGTGTGTGTGTGTGTGTGTGTGTGTGTGTGTGTGATATAAAGCAAACCTACTCCTGGAGTTTGCATGTTCTCCCTGTGTCTGTGTGGGTTCCTTCTGAGTACTATGCTTTCCTCATGAAAGAGAGACATGCATATATATACATATATATATATACTCTAACAATTCATAATTACTGACATTATTATAGGTTTATGATTTTTATGGTCCTGTTATTGTTGTTATTCTTATATGAAGCATCTCACTTCTCAATAATGGTCAAATATTAATTACAGCTCAGAGTCGGTCACAAATAAACAATAATTAGGAGTTCAATTGCATAAATAATAAAATAAATAATTTAATAAATCTTGTGAATAACATCAAATATTTCTGTACGAAACATGAATGCTTATAAACTTAATACAGAAAGTTAAAATATCATTTATATACTTCATAACTTGCTGCATGTATTTATGATGGAATAATAGTTAATAATCTCTAACATTGTGTTTTATTCTGATGAATTAAAATGATAGCAGAATGATTGAATGATGAAATGATTGATGTATAAATGTTTCAGGGTTTCAGTTTAATTGGCTCACGTTATCTTTCATGAAGCTGATAACTGGTGGAGGATTTCCGTTTCCTTCACATCGGATTTCCACTTGATCTCCTTCTTTAACCAGAGTTTGTGGGAAATGTTGTGTCATGGTGACGTTTGTGTTGGGATCTGCAGCAAACAAGATCAACACAAACAGCACCAACAGCATCATTCATGATTACAATAAATACAGAGGAGTGTTAATAGAGCTGGGAGTGTGTGTGTGTGTGTGTGTGTGTGTGTGTGTGTGTGTGTGTGTGTGTGTGTGTGTGTGTGTGTGTGTGT